>WAAG01039872.1:40509-51230 GCA_013390105.1 Tichodroma muraria | reverse complement strand
TCCTTGGCCTAAACTGCTTAAAAAAAAAAAAAAAAAAAAAAAGTAAAATGCTGAGAGGAAAATATGTTCTCTCCTTGTTTACCCAGAAACTAAAATGGATAGAAAACACAAACACATTACTGTGTGCAAAATATCCTGCTTGTGTCCAAGGATGTTAAAACTCCAGACATCAGATGGGGCTGTAGTGCAAAATGCCTTGGCATTCATGTGGGACCATGGAGGAGTTCCTGGCCATTCTGGCTCAGGGACCAAGCCCTCTTGTGACTCTTCATCTTCCCTGGAGATCACAGCTCCTAACCCCCAGGACAAATATTTAAAGAGACAAAGAGCTAGTTTGTGAGCTTGAACGTCAGGTTAATTACTGAATAAATATATAACTAGAGAAGACAGAGGTGTATTTGGCTTATTTGACTAAAAATTCAAACTGCTCTCCTGATCTCCAGCCGTGAGTGGAGATAACCGAAATTTCTGGACACACCGCAAAATGGGAAGGACACAAGATGTGACCTGAAATCTTATCTCGCTTCCACTGACATGCAGGGATGTGTCCCGACTTTAACAAGAGTGGGGAAGGCTCCTAAAAGTCTCTCTTTTAAAACATCAATGCTCAGTCTGCATCCCACAGGCTCAATATTGCCCCATTACAACACTGTTTCGACAGCCTGTGGAGCTTTAGTGACAGCACCAGGCAAGAAAAGGAGCTGTTATCAAGGAAGAAAATCACCCAGCTCACTTCCTTCTACTGCCTTTAAGCCCAAGGTTAAAAAAAAATATTAAAAAATGATGCAGTAAAGGCAAGACAAAAAAATTCAGCTCCTCTCATTCCTAGAATAAGGTAAGACATCTTTTCAAGGTGGATATGAATGGGTAGATTAGTTCAGAAGAAGCTGCAAAGAAATCTAGAAATAGTCTATTCGAGCAAAGGCCCTAATTATCTTGTCACAATCCCAGTTGTCAGGAAACAGACAAAGATGCAGCTCCAGATGGTTTCTGCTTCCCAAAAGTTAGTGTATACCTACAGAAATAGGAGCATAACTACAGAATACATGGGTCTTAGTCAGAGTTAATCTACAGCCCTAAATTCAAGGAAGTTACCATTTCAAATGTATTTTTTCATTAAAGACGTGAGTATTTCCTAATTTAAGCATTACAGCAAGTTCCAGTTTCTTCTTACCAGCTCTCCAGTGCCACTTGTGAATGACACCAACCTCATAATTATCCCTTATTATTTGTTTTTGACCTTTTCATTATCTCTTCTCTGCTTCTTTAGAAAATTCACTTTAAAATTACTAATCTCACTGAAAGCCTTGATGTTTCACTGTGTTCTCCTATCCCAAATCTTTACTTTAGCAACCCAGTTTTCTCTCTAATGAAGATTTCAATCACTGTTTGCTTTACTGTCAACCACCTTGACTGGGTGTGAGCATAATGAACTCCCTTAACCCCAGAGGAAGGCACTGCAAACCTGTCAGGGTTAATGGGCTCACGGGCTGCTGATTTCACTGCACGCTCTCCCAAAGGCAGCAGGAGAGTCCTGCAGCAGCCTGACCTCCACAGCCTGCCAGGAGTGGGAGGGCAGGAGGAGGGATGGCCGAGGGAGCCAGGCACGCTCCTGTGTTTTCAGTAAACACTGCCTGGAAAATGGGCCTGCTTTATAGCCCAGATCAGAGACTAAGATAGACAGACAGCTAGAGAGCAGCTGCCTGGGATGGAGAAGCCCTCCAAGGGGAACTGCAGGGCTCACTTGGGGAAGAACATGCCAGGGAATCAGGCAGCAGTTGGTGCATGGAGCTGTCAAGCAACAGTGGTAGCTGAAGGTTGCAGTACAGGTACAGAATTAAAGCCCTGGCATTCTCTGCCACCATCAAAGCTGTGCAGCTGCTCAGTCCCTGCACAAACCTTCCTCCCTGCTTCCCCACAGCTCATCCTGCATCTGAGCCTTGTTTGCTGGAGCTTCAGCTCCCTTTCTAGAAATTTTTTGTGAGGGCATGCACGTCACAGGAACTGCAGCTCATCTAGGAGAGTCCAGATCACCACAGGCACTCCTGGCGGTGGATCTGAAGGCGGGTCCCAGCTGTCTGCTGCACTGCTGTGAGTGTTGAAACACCCAGCCCAAAGCCAGCTGAGAGCCTGCACAAACTGCAGCGTGTAACTCCTCCTGTCTCCACTAAGAAAAGAGCCTGACCCAAACTGATTTGTCTCCAGATGAAATACATTTGCAGACAAGACACTGAAAAAGCAATGCAAGTTGCTGCCTGTCTGCTAAAGGGCTGACCCAGCCTAACTGGAAACATGGGCACCAATGGCACCAGGACAGGACATGTCCTGCTTGGGAAAACAATGTGGATGTGAAGATTCTTTGGCTTGGTTTGAGAACAAAGTTTTGGAAAACATGCAGAAGTAGCTAAGCAAATATAATTACTATGTATGGAGCAGAAAAAACGATAATTTCCAGGATACTGAGGCACACGTGGGTATAGAGAATCACAGGGGATTATGACTTTCTTCTTTCTGAATTCATAAAGATGACATTTCACTGCAAAGAAAGCGCCGTTCATAGACTGATTTTGAAGGAAATAGCCTTGAGATTGCTCTAATCCTGCCAGGAAGATTCAGTACAATAAGTCTCGGATCACACCACTGGATAGGAAAGCAGCTAAGACAACAGAAGCAGTGGAAGTAAAAGTCTCCAGTGGACTTGTGGGTCAGGTCCTCAGCTACTCCAAACAGGCTGCAGTGCTCTGCCTGCAGATCTGAGGCCTGGCTGAACACTGTGTTTGTGACAGAGGGACATGGAACAGCACAGCAACATCTTATTTCTTCACACTGCTGCTTTTCCCAGGAAGCTTTTTAGCATTGCTTATATGAAATGCTGGAGTGGATCTGGATCTCTGAGATGTCTCATTTTCCTTAATGTTCACAGTTAACTGAAATATTAAATATATAAAGTGCCACCCTCTTATTATTTAAAGCCTAAATTAACATAATTACCATAATTAGGACAAATGCTTTTTTCAGTCTATTATGTCTTAGCTTTTCCTGAAGGCAGATTCATTATCTTTAGGCCTGCTTTTATCAGATAGCGAAAGCATTATTGAAATTGGTACCATTAATGTTCATCAAGACATGCATATCACCACTTACCTTGATATTACTGATTTCTACCCCGATTGTCTAGGTGAAAAATTTTGTGGCTCATTAGGAAGACCAAGTATTAATTGAAAAGAAAAAAATAAATTGAAACAGAAAAGGCTGTACCAGCAAAATTAAAAGTACAGAAATGTTTAACACAGATTGAAAATGTGTTAAACTAGTGGTCAAATGAAGTCAAATCTCCCTATGCTTCCAGTTAGAAAGAGGAAAAAAAGAGCTCACAGACATTTTTAACTAGCCAAGTGGGATACTGTTAGGAGATCTGCAGCACAAGCTTCCCCACTGGCTGTATTCAAGCCCACCCTGAGATGCACCAAGGCCTTGCGTTAATGGCAGTAGACTTGGGCATGTCTTGATTATGTCTCTCTCTCAGCTGCCATGACAAACACAGTTAATCCACAGAATGAAGTTCTGATGGGCTTCCCTGCAATGCAGAATAACTGTGAAGACACATTGCATGTAATGGAGCTGCAGCACAATGCCCCTGCACCCACAGCCAGTGACTCTCCAGTACTCAGCTACCTGCAGCTATCAGCACAGAATCTGACAGCTTTTATCCTTCAGAAAAAATAAATCCCGGTCTAACTCTTCCTTTTGGTTGAGAACTCATATTCCACTGTGCACTCATAAAAGGAGTGCTATTTTATTTAAATATAATGTCTCAGTTACAGCAGCAGCAATATAAACTTTACTGAATGTTTTATTGTCACACAGCATTCCTTGCAATAAAGGCACCTCAGTCACTCTGAATGCTCCTGGAAAGGATTGCTCTCTTGTAAGGTCAGGCTGGCAATAAACGTATCTCAGTCTGCCATTCCCCTTAGTATAAGAAAGTCCTTTTTATGTTCCCTTACACGTTTTCATCTTTATAAAAAGCCCAAGGAAGTGCTCAGAGGCCTGAGCAGTGTAATACACTGCAGCGAAAGAAGGAAAGCAGCAGGGTGGAGCATACTAGCGGGACAAGGGTGGAGTCACTGCATTGCCACTGTCCCTACACACCCTCCAGGACTTCCAGGTTCCCAGACCACGAGTGTGCCCTCTGAACAGTTCACTGTACTTGCCACCACTAGACCTTTTCCAGCAAACCTGAGCCCTGGCAGTCAGATACTCAGAGAGGATCAATTCTGGCACCAAAATTAAGTGTTCAGACTTCCAAAAAGTTTTACCACCTTGCTAAAATTAAGGGTCTTCATTTGGTGCATTTTGTTGGAAGATAAACACCCAAGCTCCAGTGTGAGAGGCTGCCCACAGTCACAGTGGCTGCCCACTGTCAAATCTGTCCTTACAAATTAGTTCTTATCAGAAGTCAGACCACAGGCAGAAAGTTCAAGTGGGGTCTTTGTGATCTGGATAGCTGGTTTCCATTTTTAGGAGTAAAACCCATTAAAATATTCTACTCTGATTTTCTTTTCCTGTTTGGTGAGTTTGTGGTATGCCAGGAATGCCAGCTGTTCATTTAATACCTCTCAAGACTGTATAGAGACGATATTTCTTTCACTACCTCATTACTGAAAAACTGGCAAGCTAAGGATATTGCAGAGCAGAACCTTTCCATGGCAAGGGGTGCTGGCCACAGAAGCATTAGTTTTCTGCTACAAATGATCAATCTGTATGGCAGCCACTTTGTTGGTCCACCTAGAAATGTGGCCCAGAGATTGTTCATTTCTGGAACTGAAAGACTTTTGTTAAGTAATATGAAGACCAGCAACTGTCCTGACTGTTCTCCAAGGTAATTTTCCTTGATTGCTGAAGTAGACTAAACTTTGTCACCTTTTCCAGAAGATCAGAAATCTGCACCTTTGCTAAAACACACCACATGCAAAGCTGGATTTGACAGACTTTATCATGAATTACCTTAACTTTCTATTACATTCATATAGAGTCCTTTACCCCAGCAGACAATTATTTGATTAATCCTTTTCCACTGTAAACAACCAAAACAGCAGCTCTCATGATTGCACTACTTATATCAACAGGACCTACTCAGCACAGCTGTTCAAACATTTGTTAAATCACTTCACAGCAAATAACAATATGGTGCAGCATGCCTGCTCCTCATTTCAACTTAACCATAGCAATACTTAGCATGCACTAAAAAAACATATGCTGCATTCACAAAAAAATACTTCATCTTAATCAACAGCAGCCTGCAAGTCTCAGAGGATACTGGAAAGTTCCATAGGTAAGTAGAGTCTTAAAGGCTGTGAAAGATGAATAGCTTCATTCATCCTGAAACCTAATTCCAAAGAATGTGCACCCAGAAGTTCAAACAATCTGACTTTACACTTTGGTGCCCAAAGGCTGGGCCTGATTCTGCATCTGTTAATTTATTTTGTATGTATTACGTACACACAATATAAAATATATACAGCATTTTGTAGCATAATCCAAAATCCACTAAAAATACCAGGAAACTGCTGTGTTGGAAGAAAACTGAAAAGAATGCCCAGCACTAATACATTAATGTGAGAAAACAGAGGCATGAAGTGACTCACTGAAAGAAAATCATCTAAGTCAGGGAACAAAATTCAAATTTTTAGAGTTCTTTGCTAATGTCCAAGCCACTTTCTGGGTTCCCAAATGTGTCCTGATCTCCTACAAATTCTTCCTGCTGCACCTTTAAAATTTAGACAAGCAAATCTGAAAATTTTGTCTTAATTACTGAGCTCTGAGTAAAGGCTATTTCCCTGCACGTCTCCCTTTCCTGTAGGGACCTTAGCAAGAACTTTATGAATTACACAAGAAAAGAGACCATCACCTGAACTGGTTCATGCTTATTCCTGTGCTCCTGCTCCAGGACTCCAAAGCACACTAAACCTGCTGGAATGTGCCAGGAGTGATAGAATCAGCAGCCAGCCCCACTCCAAGCTGGGACTGCAAACACGCACGGCTCCCTCTAGACACAGCTTTTAGATGAGCTGCTGCTTGGCAAAATATCAGAACCCTGTTACAATTTTACTCAGCTGAAGAATCCACAGAGCCTGTTTTCTTGTTCAGTCTCGTTGATAAAGATCCAGTGCAGCCAGCTACTTACAGAAGGAAAAAGTAGAGATGCATTCACCTGGCAGCATGAGACCACAGCTCCTTTCTCAGGACTGCTCTGACTACACACTCAGTGTCTTTGGAGAGTCCATCCGTACTTGTTTCCCCCTTTTTATCTTCTCTTTACAGCCTTACTATCAATTGACAGAATTTTCCAGATCTTCCCATTGTTCTGTTTTCCTCCCAGAGAACAGCACAAGACATTTTTCAAGTATCAAAATTAATTTAAAGATTCTGTTCCTAGAACTAGATTACAATATATGAACACATTACAAAGACTTCCAAATTACAAATAGTACTGGAGGATAAAAAATCTAGTTGTGTAGAGCGGTATTTTTGAGCATTTAGGCTGTTATCTCTCACTGGAATTCACTATGACTAAATTCTTTTGAACCATCTCAAAACGATAAACCATAGAATACAGTATTTATCTATGAAAATAAAAAAAGATTAGACATGATCCCTTTTAAGACCACTGTGGCATTTGTGACCTCTTACAGGTTTTTATAGAGTTATTTATTCAGTTTACAGTGTGTATTTTGAGTGTATACATAGCATGAGGAGTAGATCTCACGAGCGATACAACTTTGTTCTGAGGACTGAGGAAATGTGAAATTGGAAGTTCTCTATGAACTGCCTGAAAAGGTTTTCCCCCAAGGTTTTTTTGTGGGGGGAGCTAAACAGAGACGTGTAAACGCAGTTTGGGTTCAGCAAAGACCAAGTCTATATTGCCTTTTCTATTTCAAGATCTCTATTTATTTAGAAACCTAATTTCTCAACCTCTAGTTTGCATGCCTTTGACAACTTTCATTCACACCATATGCAAATACTAAATGTGTTACTGTTAGGAGTAACACGAGATGATTTATTATTCATTTAATCAGATGAGTCTGCTAATTCTAGAAGACTGTAGTTTTGAATTCTATCAATATTTGCATTACCAGTAACTGGATTCAGCTAAGCATGTAGCTGGTTCGGTTTTATGGAGGGCAATTAGAGGGGGTTTAGTTTTGCATATTGAATGTAGACTCCTTTAGGATCTTTAAGGAGACTGCTGACTTTCTGCTCTTCCCTTGGCCACTTCTGGCCAATGCTGGAGGCAGGATCCTGAGCTGGATGGACCCCCAGTCTGACTCCATGGAGCTTATTAGACACAGCACAGGTATTTTATGTAGAGAGAGGAGACAAAAGGTATTTACACTCCGTATTAGCAGGACTCTGCTTCACACTGAATATCCTCCATTCTCTGAACCAAGACGGTAGCTAGAGAAGAATTGTTAAATAGCTAAATTAGTTGAAAATATGAAGTGAATCACTGCTGCCTCTCCAAGCACAGCACTTTTATGTAGGCTTAGAAATATCTTCTGCCTATTTTTTTGCTAAACTCACAAAAGCATAAAGTAGTTGTAGCCAAGGCACAGCCACGAGAAGCACTCCCAGAGCAGCAGGAGTGTCTCAGGGGGCTGCTGGATGCAGCCCAGCCACAACCCGAGGGGATTGGTTACACCCCTGAATGCGCCACTGCATCTCCATAAACACCCATTGTGCTCTTTCAATTAACAACAGATCCCAAAGCTGAAAACCACGAGTGTGTACGCCTGGAACATTCAATTTGGGAAATTGGGAAAGCGTGCTCATCTCCTGTGGCTCCTTTTTCTCCACGTTCTTCCTTAATAAGGCCTCAGCATTTCACAGCCACTGAAGAATTCAAAGAATGCCATTAACCAAGATACCACCCTGATAATTAAAACTAAACACTTGTTCTGAAAGAATTCCGTAGCAAATCTCAAGTCTTACACACAGAAACTCCTTTTCAAGCCAAAATATTACAGCTTTTTGTTTTCTAGGTGATGTCTCAGCCCTTTTTTTCATTTTCCACTCTTTCCCAATAATTACTCCATCACAATCATGAAACTGTACTATTATTCCTTCATAACTTACAAACCCCAGTTTCCAAGTTCTGGTCTCAAGAGTTTGTTCTCTGCTTGCTGGATTGCTTTTAGAGTGTGGCTATACCTGTGTTTATCACAAGGGAGAAGAAAAGGAGAAGGGAAGAAGGGAAGAAATGATAAAGGGAGTGGTGCATGAAATGAATTGCTGGAACTTATGTTCTCCTAGGGCAAGAAAGATGTGTCAATGGCTGAAAAAAATGGAGAAAAACCATCAAAAACAGCTCCCACACACTTCAGCTACTTGAAATGTAGAAATTTTCTATGATTTTCTATTTTTCTGGACAGACACATGAAAACTGAAGCTCAGATTTGTTCTCTGGGAGTTGTCATACACAAAGACTCTGATCTAGAATTCTGTTTAGCACCCCAAGACAGGCAGGAAGACAAGAAAGCCTTTTGGCTACCAGCAGTGAAAATACTGCTTCATTCACACTGAGAAACGAATGTGGGCACAACACCTACACATAAATATTTCAGGAAAAAACCTGCCTCCTCAGTTCAAAAATCTAAGCCTTGCCTCATTATTAATGTTAGAGGGAAAAACTGATTAAATATGTCATAAAACCTTATTTCTCTGAATACAGCCACCAAATGAATTTCCCTGAGTACCCCATCAAAACTGAGATTAAATCACACAGTTGTTGATCGCTATATGAAATACTACATTTGTACCCTTGGTCTTGTATTGAAGCACCTGCCACTGCTTATGGGCACAATACATGAATTTTATGACTATCTGAATACAAAGGGTGGCTGTAGAGAAAAATAAATTGATAAATACAGCCATATCTGAATCCTTCAGTTCTGTGGATTGCCACAGAAATTTCAATTCACAAAGCTTCTCCAAACTTGTTTGGCTTTAAGACTTCAGAGAGGGGAAAGAGTTTGTGAAGTAACTAAGCCTGGAGCTCAGAAACTTCATCTCATTTCAAAAATGTTTGAAATGCTCTCATTTAACAGTTTCTGAAATGAAATACAGCAGACTTCCAGGGCTGCAACATCATCTCCTCATTTTCAATGAAAAGTTTTACAAAACCTTAATGAAATTTAAGGTGTTGGGGTTTTTTTGTTTGTTTTTGGTTTGTTTTTTTTTTTAGTCCAGAGAGTCATCCTTCCAGACTCTCAGACTGGCCCTGGCAAAGAAAAAGGAGGCTGAAGTACTTAATTTATGTTAGATACCATATCTCAGAGCAGTGTAAGACAGAGGAACATCCTGGAACTTGTTGCTCACCAGCTCAGTAGAAAACGGTGTGCAGCACTGCCCTTTCACAGACACTGACATGATCCTCCTTCCAATGTAGCACACTGCTTTAGGTTTATGCTTTAGGGAGTGTGGCATTTCAAAAGATGTCCATTTGCTTAACTGCACCAAAATGAGAAATGTCTAGTGCACTCTTACGCCTTTTTAGTAGGTATATTAAGATCTAACAATATAGCTGAGGTAATGACTTCTTTGCTTGCTAGCAATTAATGTTGAAACAGCACAAGATATAAGAGAGGGAAATATGGTTTAAGATTCATTTTCCCAAGTTATAAAATGCAGAACTCTGCTATCTTACCCTTACCACAGTGCTGTGGGTGACAAGGCTGTAAAATATGAGAAATTTTTGTTGTTGTTCGTGGGGCGTTTTTTTGCTTCGGTTTTTTGTTGGTTGGTTGGTTTGGGTTTTGTTTGTTTTGATTTGGATTTTGCTTGTTTGGTTTGGGTCACCATGTTTGCAAACTACCTGGCTCGTGCAGACTGAGAGTACTGAGATTTCTATAAAACAAGGGTTAGGATAATGAATTTCAGTTTCAATTATTTCTGGTTTCTCAGGTTTGAGAGCAGCCTCTGCAGCCTACGAAGCCGTTCTGTACCATCACAAGATTTGTGACCTAAATTCAAACCAGGAGTTCTAAAAAGCAGAGAGATGGAGTCAAGCTCTAAAAACCCAAGATCAGCTATGCTTTTGTTTAAAAAGAACATTAAATTCTGCACCTGAAAAGCACAACTCAACTCCACATAAACTCCCTCAGAGTAAAGCCCCAGTTTTGCTCACTTGTTCTATAAAACTGAACAGTGAATAATTCAAACGTTTCATTAATTTTGTAGGAACGGGATAATGTTAAAAGAGTATGAATCTATAGCCTGAAGTGCCCGGTGCAGGGGAAGAACTGAAAACTCGGCTAGGATTGGAATTCACCCCTTGGGTTTGTGAGGGGAGCAAGGACAGCGCTCCCCACCTGCGGGAAATACCGGCACCGGAGGAGCAGCAGGGCAAGGCAGAAGCAGCTTGGGCATATCCAGAACAATCTGCCCAGTGTTGTCCTGCTCATCACCTGCCCAGCTCATAGACAACCTTTCCTTTCCCGTCTCCAACCCGCTCTTTTCCCTGCAGCCAGGAACCGCCGTGGTCCATGAGCGACCCAATGTCCGTGCGCAAGGGGAGGGCTGGTGAGGGGCAGGGCCGCTTCTGTAGCTCGGTACACGCAGGGGCTGCTCCGCTCCTGCTCCCACACACGGGCCAGGGCACAGCGGGGGCACAGGGGACGCTGAGGGCGCTGCGGGCCCGGGCCCCGCCGCGGCTCGGGCCG
>WAAG01039872.1:1789-30314 GCA_013390105.1 Tichodroma muraria | reverse complement strand
TTGTGTTTAATTACACGTACATTTAATTTTGGTTGTTAATTTGTGCACGGCTCATTTTCTCTGTTCTATCAATGTAATTATCCCATTCTCATAAAATAACTGTCAGGTCCAAAGTGCCTGTGTCTCCTTTCCAGCCTGAGTGTGCATCTGCAGTACGTGGTTAAAGCTTACANCTGCTCCTGCCATTAAATCCTCCAGCTCATATAAGAGTATGTGAAGCAGTCAGTGGATTCAGGATAAAATACAGACCACCCTTGCTTTTTGCTTTTGGTTGTTGTTTCTTCCTTACTGGGAAAACATTGAGTTCAACAAGCACAATTTGGAGGCAATAGAGTGGGGCTTAAAATTTTATTTTCACAGAAATTCAGTAGTATTTTTAAAAGGTAGCACTTGACTTAGCTGATATTATTAAAATCCAGCATGTGCATATCTCCAGAATTATTTGCACATAGTACACAGACCTATGTGTTTTGTCCTTACAACTGTCCACTGAAATCTAACATAAAACTTCTTTAAAAATTTTCAGGTGAAAATTTCCTTTACAAATATAACCTGCAAACTCAAAGTAGTTAGCAGATGAATAATATCAATAAATATATAGTAAAAATGTGTAATAAAGCAGACAGCTTCACTGTTGGATCACATAGATAAGAACAATGATACCCCAACCACCCCAGGAACTCAAAGTCATGCAGAAACCACTGTGACACTGAAGTTCAAAATCTGCAGGAGGTAGTTAATACTTCAATTGTCACTTGTGTCAAAACCCCCTAAACTTGAGAAATTCTCAAGTTGCAGAGTTTTTGTTTGCTGTCCACAGTGCAGGGTTTAGGTCAGCCCTTTCTCTGTCACATTTGTTGGTGTTACTCCCCCTGTATTTGGGATAACAGGACACTCCAGCCACCACCTGTCCCACATGGCAACAAGGAAATAGCAGCAGTATTAAAGGATTAATCTGACCAAAACTGGTGGCTTCTGTTTCATTCATGTTCCAGAATTTTCATGTTTCTATCACTGCATTTCTAGCTTTGCTTTTGTGTAAGTAGACCTGACCTGTGCTATCCACAGCCTGCTTGACTGCTTCATTTTCATATTATCAGTTATGATCAACAGATTTTTCCACAGCTATGACCTTATTTTTCCCTTTCTGTGCAGGGCTAGGAATGTTAAATACTTTGATAGGGGGAAAAAAAGTCCTGATTGGCAGTGGTCTGAGGATTTGCAGCCTTTAGGGGCTACCTTACTAACTTGCCAGGGGATAAATGCCCTGGCCTCTTTGCATATTTATTTGCATAAATACTGACTTCAAAAATTGCATAAAGTTACAATATTTGATTTAATGCTAACATCAAAAACTGAGTTGAATATACAATATTTGCTTTAAACAACACACTATATGAAACCCAGGAATAGTATATTGCAAGCAAACCTGCAGGTGACTTACATTGTCTTGTCCTTGCTTGAGGGCAGGCAATTATATGTTCTTGGCTGCATCTATTTTCTATCAAAATGGTTTAAAGATCTTGAAGGATGCACGTAACAGGAAAACAATAACTGCTCTGCATGCACATATCTTGCAGAGCACATTACATTTTTTGGCACGTGTCTACTTAAGGTGCATGGGGACAAGGTTAGATAAATCCAAATGTGAAAACAATCTTGCTCCATGACTAGCCAGAGTTAGCTCAAATTTACCACCTCCAAACAGAACAGGAGATGGCTTTGTGCTCCTGGAAAAATGTTCAGCTTCTGTCAGCTTTGCATTTTTCCTCAGAACAAATCTAGGGTCAATAAAATTTAATGCTTAGACCAAATAAGAAGTGACAATCACCTGATTAGTAAGGAGGCCATATGTCAGATGACACAAATGATGAAGCAGTGTCAGTGCAAAGCGCAGCTCTCTCTGAGCTGTAGCTCTGTGTGGTGTCTGCTGCAGGGCATGAATGGGGGTGGCTTTCAGTGCCAAGGGAAGAGCAATGACCTAAGTGTGCAACTTCTGAGAACCTGTGCTTTTACAGCACTCAAGACTGACCCTGTAACAGCCCAGCAATCTTTGTATAGGTGACAAGAAAAGTGTCAGATAAATTTTACTCTAGAATTTCCTGTTATGGAAAGGGAGAGAGAGGAAACATTCAATAGGAATTAGTAAAGATCGTGTAGCATCAGGAACCAATAGTTTTCAATACTTGCCTTTGCATGAAGGATGCATGCTTGTTCACCATGATTCTAAGTGGAATTTAGGTATTTATGAGGAGACATATGTCTCCTTTGGCATGCATGTTTGCATTGTCTGCCTGATGGATTGCATAGGAATGAATCCAGTAAAATTAAATGAAAAATAATATTCATTTTATGGTACCTGTACCACTCGTAAACTATGTCTACTCAATTTAAATTAAAGAAAGATGTGTGATAAGGTTGGCTTATTAATATTAATGTTAAGTCACCTGGGTAGAATTTTTCATTAAGGTATTTCATATTAAAATATGTAATATCGTAAGAAATTCTAAAATTCTTACCCCTGTGAAAATGTTACCTGTTTCATTGCAGAAGGGGAAACCATCATGCAAGTTCATGGGGTTAAAGAAGTGTGAGCATACCAAATGAGTATCTCCAGTTTGGCAAAATTAAGGAGCAGGTCCAAGAGAATTCCTCACACCTGGGCTAAACAGGGCTGTTCACAGCTGTGGCAAGCCCAGCATAGGGAAGGACCCCTACAAAGCAACAGACAAGAAGAGTGAAAAAATATCAGCCCCCTCATAATTTCTTCTGTGCAACAATTGTGTTAAACTGGTTTGGGTTTTTAAAATTACAGTAAGACTAATTAGATATCTCCCCTGCTTGTGATGCAGTAAAATGCAGGTACATCATATGGGCACAACAGTAGAAGTCAAGTTAGATGATGGCTTTATCAGCATTAAATAGGCAGGTTCCCAGCTGACAAGGGAAAAAGATATCCCTCCACCTTCTTTGAACTTATTGCATTCTTAACGTTCTTTCCACAAATCATTTAATAGCTGTCCTATTCATAGGAAAATGTATTGCTGAAGTTCAACAGTGGTTTTTCTCTTTCCACTCTCATTGGAGAGAAGCATAATAAATTATGCCTGATTTGCATGCAAGTTTGCATACACAAAACTCTTGTCATGAACTAGCAAACAATAAGCTGCTCATGTCAGAACACATTGTACAAACAACAGCATCAAATAGCTACTGAGCTGTATTATTACCCTGCTGTGCTGTGCTACTGAGACTTCTCCACACAAATTTACTGCTCTGCAAAGGCAACAGAAAGGATAAACGGAGCAGCTTTGTGTCTGTCATCGTGCTGCAGCCCAAATAACCTCCACTGCTTTATGAGACATCCTGACTCCAGGGAAGTTCTGAGACCCTGATGAATCTGTATGCAGAATGTCTAAAAAACGTTTCCCTGATGACACAAGTCCATTTTCCATGTGGTGCTTGGAAGCTTCCCTCGTTCAGGTACTGTGCAATGCACAATTAGTTTCTCTGTGCCGTGTTGCTGTGAAAATATCAGCAATGCACTACGGGCAGCTTGCTCCTGCAGCTGGGGGCTCTGCAGGGATGAAGTGTGTTACTGATCCAGCTGTCATAGGTCACCTACACACAATTTCAAACATTGGGAAAAGCTCTCCTGATGTGTCATGAAGTTACAGCAGAGCTTCTGACAGCTCCTCATGCAGAGTTTGATGCTCACACCTGTTACTGCCTGCCTACCTTACCTTCTGGAATCTGCCAGAGTAATGGAAGCAAGGGGAACTAATTAGTGGTACTCATCACTGGTAATGAGGAGGTAGCAGGACAGATCTGCAGCTGCAAAGGATTCAATGAGAGGAGTCGGAGCAGTTCAGGGCAGTTACAAAATCAAAGCATGACTAACATGAAAGTACTGCAGGCTGTCACATAGTGAAAGCACTTTCTAAAAGACTGGAATGGCTACTTTTAGAGTTGCCTCAACTTGGTACCTTCCTTCTTATAGAGCAAAGGATATCATATGCTGCACAAAGCTAAAACCACTTTGTGCAAAGGCATTAGCAGAAGAACGCTTTTAGGATTTAAAAAAGAATCAAAACCATGCTGAGGTAAAGCACAACTTGTAATTGCAATTTAGCAATTACACAAGATGTGTAAAAATTCATTTTAGAGAGGTATTCTGAAAATGAATTTGCACAGAGTATCAGCAGGCAGGATACTTGGCAAGTACACTTAGGAAGGGTTGTTTTGGTAGATCACAGTTCTTACTAGATTCTAATTCTTAGAACTAAACTTGCAGCATAAATAAGAAAAAGTGTCTTTCTGTCCAAGGCATGACAGCTCTGCAATGTAAAGCTCTAGCCCATGACAAGCACCAGCTGGGGTGTATTTAACAGGAATACCTCCAGGACTACAGCAACACAGTCTTGCAGCTGTCAGCACTTAAAGCAGGGAAAGCTACACGTTCCAAGTGTACAGCAGGCTTTTGGTTCATAGCTCACAGGTCCAGAGGTGTGGTACTTAGGAAAAAAAATCACACAGGTCCAGGGCAGCTCTTTCTAAAATCCTTAAGAAAGGGTTGTAAGGACTGCTGCGAAGTGCTACAAACTCCAAGTGTTAGGAATTGGCAGACCTAGTGGGAAGATGTTCGTTATTTCCCTCCCCTGGGAATACTTTCACATGAAGCAACAAAGCTACTATTGACACTGCTAAACAGTGAAGAGTTTCATGAAGTACCCCCTCATGAGAGGAAGTTAGTGCTTTGTAATTCAGAGTAATCTGGCAAAGTCCCCACTGCTGTTTATGGGAGAAGTAAATACTGTGAGGCCTGAAATAAGATTTTCCTGTACAGGGGATATCTATACCACACCTCTTGGTGTCATCTTTGAACCAGTTGTAACATTAAACTCTCATCAGTTTATCATCTGGAAGCTCAGGTATTCGGAATCTTGCAGTTAAACCCAAATCTTTAAAAATCTTGTGGCTTAAATGTCTTGATTTGTTGATGGGGCTCCAGCGGGACTGCTGGAGCACAAGGGACCTCAGCTAAACAGAACCTGTTACTGCAGGACCCCAGGCTTGCAGCTGATCCCATAATGAGGTGGAGCAGCCCTGGCAGTGGTACAAGGGATCTCTGTGTGCCCAGACCTCTGCTGTGACCCCCAAATCTCTCCCTGGCACTGGAGCCAGGGCTGAAGAGTCTCAGACTCCAGGGCTGCCGAGCCAGGACACAGATCAGGGAAACTGTGGAGTAAGAACCCAGGGAAGGTGTTTCTAATGGGATCAATGACAGTGAAGCTGCCCCAGGGACTCAGCAGCAATATACCTCAGACTTACATAGGAACTTGTTACTCATTAATCATTAGTCAAGACATTGCCTGCCAGTGAAAGCTTCTAATATTTGCAGTTTTGCTGTGATATAGAAGGAAAGCAAGTAGTAACCTACTCTGGCACTTTAGGGCTGGATGTGTTTGTGGGGAGATAGGAGCAGCCTGTAAGGGTTAACATTTAAACCAGGAACAAATAATTGCAGAGTCATGGAACACGATGTTATGTGAAGACAGCTGTATCTCAACACAAAACACAACTCACAAAGAATGAAATAATAAATCAAGAATCTTAACAGGGAAAACTATTCAGAGTTCTTGGAGCCAAGATTCTCTTTTTGTGCATTTTAGTAAATATATGTATTAATTACACTATAGGTCTATAAATATCAGCAATATTTTAAATATATTTTAATTACAAGTCCAATGTTAGTGGCTGCTTTAATAGCATACTTAAAAACAAACAAACAAACAAAATAGGCAAAAAATCCCTAAACCCCAGATGCTCTTCCATCCAAAACCCTTACATGGATCATATTGGTAAAATACAGGAAGGGGAGCATTACCTTTGGCAAGCAGTGCTGCTGCTCATACAAGAATAGTTGCTAACATTGCTGCACTAATAGCTGCTCAACGTCCCTGCACTGATGTGCAGGAGCTCCCAGGAATGCACTGCCATGGCTGGTTACCAAACCCAGTTTTCTCTGAAAAAACACAAAAATACAGATGAAGATTTGTTTCATTACGAAATAGTTCTGTTTGGAGGAGAAATAGGATTACAATGCATGCAATCATCTTTCCTCTCCTCCTTGAAGAGCAGCTCCACCAGCTGAGCTGACGTGCCAAGCCAGCTCAGTGGCTGCAGGGGAACCAATTCCTTGGTGTTCAGGGAAGCCACTGGAGAACAAACCTTTGTCTGTGAACTGGAATTCTGGCAGCACTTCCTCAGCATGCAGAAGCCAAAAGCAGTATTGTGTTGACAGCACCTGGGAAGCAACGAGGCACAAGCTTGTTTTTATGCACACCTATATGGAGTTCCTGTTATTATTTGGGATTGGGCACTAAGAGAGTCAAACCAAGTGCTGAGTGACAAAGGAGTTGCTTTTTACTCTCTGCTGTCACTTAGCAATGTCATTCTTCTTACTTTATTTTCCATATTTTTTTCCCCACACTTTTGGTCCCTAACTTCATAATGGAACATTTTCCATTTCAGCACTAAAGAAAACAGTTCCTCTGAGTTTGTGGACCATATATTGTAGAAGAACTGTATTTCTGGGAAATTTGTGGCATGTCTGCTGAGTCCAAGGCATAAGCACAGTGACTGAAGACATTTCTCAGTTTTAACCTGAGCAGATCTCTATGACAAATGCTGCCACTGCAGAGTTGCAGGGCATATTGCAGCCCACCCAGTGGGCTGAGATTCTGCAAGGGTTGGAAGATTCTGAGGGCAGGAGTTACAGCTCAGGCCTCAGCACGTGCCTGACTTGAGAGAAACTTACACTGATGGCACCAGGACACCACCAGAAGAGCATTTTCTCTTTTTATTGAATAAATGTGTCAGTAGTGTAGGTAGGCTTCAACTCCCAAGTGGCAATTTATTATAATGGATCTAAAACTAGGAGAGGTCAGAGCAACCTTGATAGTGAAAAGCTTTAAACATAAAAGAAATTAAATAATAAATAAGAATGCAGGAAAATTACAGTCATATTGGCTAATTGACATATGAAAACCGTCTGCTTTCTGAAATCTTAAGTGGCACCACTTTGCTCCAGCAGGGAAACTCCAAGGGTGATTTTTATTCAGTGATAGTATTTTGTGTAATAGCAGCCAATTAAAATTGCCAGGCATGCAAATGCTGCTGGCCTGGATATGTCATCTCAACATCTGAGCTTCTGCTACCATTACCCTGCTCTTTCTCACATGAATTGCTCAGTCCAACTGGTAAGGAGATGTGTAAATGCCTAAGTAGTGCAGTACAAACAAGCACCAGTACACACTCTTCTATACAAATGCTTTATTAAAAATGCTTCTGGGGTTATCCATTTTGACATATCACTCTACATAATTGTGGAACTCGAGTCAAGTCTTGGTTTACAAAAATGTCATCTATATTTTGAAATGTTTGTTGATACAGTAGAGTGTCAGAAAAATAAGAATTATTTCTAATATTTACACAATGATGAACACCATGGACTTTTACAAAATGAAAAAAGATACAGTACAGAGACTTGTTACAATATCTGCAGTTGATACTCTGAAAGATCCTTCGAAACTGAAATTCAGAGATAGTTAAACTTCTTACCTCCCTTTTCTTCTTCCCTCACCTCCCACCCCTGTATTCAAACCCTTTACTCAGTAGAAATGATTCATGTACAATGTTAAGATATAACAAATGTGTTTTCTTCTTGGAAAAAAGCATGTCTTAAATATATATATATATATTCAGGACAGATCCTGTTTCCCTTATGTGACTAGATTTACATGTGTAAGGAATAAAATTGACCCTGTAATTAGAATTGAAAACACAAAGATCCAACAGCAGAAGACAATTCCAGTGTGCTTTGTTAATGCTTCTCTCCAGCTTCAAAATTCCTGTTGTGTCCATGATGATGTCAGTTTGCTGCACAGCCACATTCCCCCGGGACTGGAATGGGGTCAAGCTTTAGACAAGGTCTGCACTAGCATGAGAGAAAGCCAAAGACAGCACTCACCATTCAAGTGTTGGTTGTTACTCATTGTACAGTGGTTTTTATTATGGATCCTGCAGTGTTCAGGAGAGCTTTAGCCAAATAAGAACTTGCTGAGCATTTCGTACAGGCAGCCTATACTTGAAGACAGGATATTTAAAGGTACCACCACATTTCTGTTATCACTTTAAAAAGCACAGCCATGTTAATGCCATGCCAGAAAGAGCCTCCTGCCTAAGGCAAACTGCAACTTCTCAAGGACTTCTGTAGAGGACCCTGGCTGGCAGCAGTACAAGCAGTGTCTCGGCAGAACTTTTCACTATTCTTGCTCTTATGATCCCTGGTTTTTCACGCGCAGCTGCCAGATGTGGAGTGCTTGTGATTTCAGTACAATGGGTAACAAGTTTGTGGCTGTCAGGAGGAGGCTGCAGTGTGGCCCTAGAGACAAGAGGCTAATGCTAATCACCTGCCCATGGATCATTTCCTCTCATAAATAACTATCCTCTAGTGTCCTAGAATCCTTCATTAAACCTCTGTCCCTTCCCTGGAGTACAGGGTGTTGTTCGTGCTGAGGCTGCTGTAAAAATGAGTGTTAAACTGGTTGAGCACCGAGTTGCCGTGGCCAAGGTGAGCGGAAGGCATGGAATTGGACCAGTCTCCCACACCATGGCTGGGGATACTGGAGAGTGGGGAGTAGGAATTGAAGCCTACCATGTTCTGCCCCATTTTGTCAATGGGTTCAGAGCTGAGTCCCACGGGCCCGGAGCGGCTCCCCGAGCTGGAGCCGTGGACATAGGCGGTCATGCTGGAGAGGAAGTTACTGAGGCACGGGCTGCTGGAAGAGGGAGGAGGAGATCCTTTCTCAGGTGAATGGCCAGTCCCAGGTGATGAGTTTTCCAAGATATCCTGATGCTCTGCAGCTTTGGGGCTGCCAGTCAGGGTACTGTCCTCGGATTTCTCAGATGCAAGAGTAGCAGCACTGGCCTCAATGTCAGACTTTCTCTTCCGCTTCCTGCGAAAGTTTCCATTGTCAAACATCTTTTCACAGTTCGGGTCCAGAGTCCAGTAATTCCCTTTTCCTGTCAAAGGAAACAAACCCACGCTTTTAGTTTAAGAAAAAGCACACAAATAAAAAAACCCAGTCATTTAGGGCTTTACAGTGCTTCTCTCATTTCACAGAAACAGAACAATTGCACAAGCAAGACACATGTATTTTTAGTCACTCAAGAGTACAAGTCTGTTGAATTCAGAAAAAAAGTTTAAAGTTCTGGGTTCTGTCCTTTAGCCCTGACTCTTCACACAGGCAAAACTACAAGTGGAGTCACTGGGAAGGATTTTTGTTTTGTTTTCTTGGTGAGGGAAGGAGCTTTTCAGTATACAGCTGGTCTTCTGAATTTATGGTAGAAAAAAATACCACACTGGGCTGCTCCTCCAAATTCAGTGGGGTAGCGTAGGTTTCTAACAAGATAGAACTAGACTTCTGGCCCTCTACTGCAAAATAATTTCAATGAGTTTTTAATGTTCTTGATGATTCTTAACAGCTACTGATAGGAAATCATGAATAAAGGAATATCTGACAGCCTACCAGCCAAGGGGTTGGTAATGGCAAAGGCGTCATTCCAAGCAAAACACTAATTGAAGCAAACAAAATAAAAACAGCCTGCTCTCCTCTTGAGAATTAATGCTAATTCCCCAAAGCCGTTGGATTTCTTTGACAAATCCCCTTCCCTTGAATTCCCAGTTAAATTTGACACAAGTCATGCATTCCTCCAAATGGGTCTTGAGTGTGCCTTGCCCAGTTAAATGTTCCTGTGTGTGCTGAGTCTCATACTCAGCTCATGGATCCATTCTCAGGAAGACCCAGGGCAGGACAGAATTCCCTTCCCTCCAGAGATCTCACAGCGACACTGATTGACACCTCAGCTCTGCACAGCTGCTTTCCAGTTCAGCCTTTGGAAAACAAAGTGCTACTGTGTCTATGTCCTGTATCTGAGCTACTATGTCTCTTGACAGTGCACTAGGTATTTGAAAATTCATCAAGTTTAATTAGAGGTGGGGGGAAAAGGGGGAGAGGGCTATACCTGGATCATCTTCATCTCGAGGCACCTTCTTGAAGCAGTCGTTGAGAGACAAGTTGTGCCGTATGGAATTCTGCCAGCCAGCTTTGCTTTTGTTGTAGAACGGGAAGTTGTCAGCCACGTACTGGTAGATCTGGCTCAGAGTCAGCCTCTTGTCAGGGGCTCCGTGGATGGCCATGGCAATGAGGGCAGAGTAGGAGTAAGGTGGTCTCACCAACTTCATGAGCTCCTCTTGGGATGGGAGGGGAAGCCAGCCAAGGTCAGTTCCTCCCAGGCTGTGCATGTTAGGCAAGAGCTGCCTCTGCATCCCATACGACTGCGGAATGAAGGGACTGGCGTTGGATCCCGGCAGATACGGTGGTGGGGTAATGGAAGGTCCATTTAGCCAGAGGTAAGGATTGGGAGTGGCGTTGTAATCCGTCGTCTCAAAGGTGCTTGGTCGCTGGGGACTCGGGATGTTCTGCGGATGGAAGAAGTTCTCGTAGTAGATGTTCATCTCCGGGGGTTCTTGGCCGATGTTTGGGAACTGAGGGCTGCAGCGTGGAGGGGAGTGCGCTTGTGGGTCAAAGAAGCTCATGCTCTAACCCAGGAGGCTGGTGAGCTGTGACACACCTGTGCTAGTGCTCCTTTCCTGGGACAGGTGCATCACCCGTGCCCTTCCCTAGGTACTTATGCACCTGTAAATGTTGCAGCCTGTGCTGCAGGCTCCACCCCGCAGCCCTGAGTGGCTGCAGATGAGGACGATATCCTTTTTGGAATGCTGGCAGTCCCAGTCAGTCATTGATGTCACATCAACCAAACGTGAAAGTTACAACTGTTTATCTTCTTAAATGAATGAAGGAATTTTCCACTAATGTGATGCACATGAAGAAAGCCTAGGGCTTCTTGAGGTTAAAACTCGGAGATCCTCCTCTTTCTACCTTTCACAGTGGAGCTTTAGCATTTCCTATTCTTTTCTTATTAAAGAAGAGCCATTTTGTGCTGCTGTTAGTAACACCTCGGAATGCAAAAGCCATTGTCACCAGTCAATGAAACAATAGAGATATATAATTAAAAAAAAAAAAGAAAAAAAGAAAAAGCAAAGAAAAAGAAAAGAAAAGGTCAGACCTTTTCCTTTTGTAACTTTAATTGCAGACTTGCCTGTACTTCCCCCTAGGCAATCACAGTACTACAGGCAAATTCTGTGGCTGGTTACTCACGTGAGTAATCTTACTGATATAAATGGAATTAACTCCCTAAAGTAAGGATTAATCTTGTGAGGAAAACATTTCAAGATTAATAATCAAACCTTTCTTTAGAGCTTAAATTGGTGAACTGAGATGGGAAATCATTATGTGCTGCTTCCTCTTTGCTGCAGGACTGGTGCACAGAGCTCACAAAACCTCTCAGCACAATTTCCAAACAGGAAAGCTGGGACAGTGTTTGGCACAGCTCTTTTTAGCCAAGTTCCAATAACTTCCTCTGTATCTATACAGACAACAGCCGATTCCTTAAAATTAAGTAATAAGGAAAAACTTCTAGCCCTTTAACGATTTGGACAAATCCTTAGTGCTTTGCATGGCACCCTGCATGTTTGAAGGAGGAAAGAGCAGAGCTGCAATCTCACCACCCCTGTCTCAGGACGGCAGCTCTTCACTGCATGAACACCTGCACTGGAGCTAGAGCAGAGCTGCAGTTCCCTTCACAGTGATATTTGCATATTTTTTTTTTGTGATTAAGACACACACATCATTTAAAACTTGCCTCAGCCTTAATACCCATGCAATTAAAGAAGGTCATGGTATGACAGGGCCTTCCAGATAGCTCTTGTCCTATCATTTCTGCAGAATCTTCAGTTTTGACCCATGGATTTGAATTACTGGCTGTACCAAAGGCTTTTTGCTTTGTCACACATTCATCTTAATCTTTTGTGCTGTAGCACAACCACCAAGACTCCCCACTCCCTAAGAACTAGTGATTCACTAACATCATGTCCATATTGTTGCTTTGAAACATATGAAAAAAAATTCTACTGGAAATACTGCTGAAATATTGAGTACAGAATGACAAAGCAAGCCAATTTGCCAGCTGAGAAATGCAGCTCTACAGCTGTTACTTTAAAAATCCATGCTTTCACTGCACTGAAAATCATTTGTACCACAACAAACAAGCTGCTACTTTAATTTGAATGGCTGAGAGCTCGGAATATGTAAATGCTAAATAACCTGTTCAGAGACACACATTAAATAGTCAACAGTTGAGTGGAACATGGTGGGACTGGCTTATTTTCTAGGTGACAACTGCTGTGCAAAAGGTGACTTGGACAAAAAAAAGTAAGGAAGAAAAATTATTTTTCAGGAGCTCATAATGTGAGTGCCTCCCTCCTCAAGGGATTAATATGAATAATCTTTTTCACCATAAGAATCTGAGTTACAAACATGCAAAATGCCATTTGAGCAACATCCCCTACAAGTTCCTAGTTAACTTTCTAACATATAGATATCTTTTAAAATTATACATATATTCCTGCAAATATTGGTACAAATATTGCTAATAATTCCCCTTCATTTACAGAAGAGTCAATAGAATAAAACATTTAAGAAACACTCACAAATAAAACCACGTTTACAATTAACTAAAGAGCCAGAAGATAGTGAGAAAAGTAAACATAATACATTTTTGACCTTCTCAACAAATTAGATTTTTGCCAAAAAACCCCTCGAAAACAAGAAAAACTTGTAAATTTATTCCAAGAAGTAAAAATTCAACTAACTGCATCATGGACTTTGATGAATGACACCTAAATACTTATTCCCTGAGGTGTGCTGCGTGCACAGTTACAATAAAAATACACTCAAGTGGGTGCTGAGTGAATACAGGCTTTGAAAAACACCCAGGCTTTACGAAGGGAAAAACCATTACTGCTGCAGCCAGAGACTGGGGAGGGCTGTAAAATTTCCTGTGCCGAGGCTGCTGCTGGAGTTCAGTGCCGGGCGCTGGGCAGGGGGTGCCAGCCCTGCCAGCCGAGCAAAGCGTCCCTCAGGGCGAAGCAGGGGCTGGGCTCAGGAGGGCAAGTGCTGCTTTTACAGCAGGGAGGTGCAGGGACACCTCTGGGCTGCTGCCCACGGAGCTGTGAAAGGGGGGGCAAAGTCTGATCCCTCCCTGGCACGGCTGCGCTGGCCCAGCTTCCAGCAGGGACACGATCCCATCGGCAGCGCTCCCCTTCAGCTGGCTGGGCTGATTTACTCAGATCAGAGTATAAGCAGTGCCAGGGAAAAGGTGCTTTGTCAGTACTCTGGGCACACCTTGCTGCTGCAGGGTCGCTGCAGCACATGCTGCCTGGGCAGCTCTTCTGCTGCAGATGCTCCTTTGCAGGCAAGGAGGCAGCAAGGAGAGGATCAGCTCTGTTCAAGCTGTGGTGGCTGAGTCAGAGCTGGAGGAAATGGAGTCTAACTAGGAATATTGTCCGGGGGTCTTCACCACTGAGAGGCTTTCTCTAGGCAGGGCTGAAAGAAGGTAGCAATCCCAGAAGTGGAGAAAAGAGAAGGAAAAGCAGTGAGGCTTCCATATAAAGAGGCTGGAAAAAGGTGGCACGCTGACCAAGCGACGCTAACAGATCTTGTTTAGGGCTAAAAAACTTTGCAAATAAATTGGAGGCTGCCGCTGGAGAAAGTTCAATGATCATTATTTCCAAATAATGGAAATTATTTGCACAATGACATTGTCCCAATTGACCCAATGACATTGGGTCAGTAAGGTCTGACTAGGCAGGATGCATCATATTTTTAATGTCTTTTTACTGCAGCCCAGCAGTGCACAGCCTTCAGTGCATGTCTGCACCAGATGGAAGCCTGGTTAACCACAGGTTGTTGTCAAACCAAAGACTGTTGACAACTCTTGTGTTATACAAATACTTGCTCCTCTCAGTTTCTTGAGTGAAGTTCCAAAATCTGCAGGGTTGAGGCTGAACCTCAGGCTGAACCATTGTTTTCCATAGAATTTTTAGGTCAGCTCCCATGTACCCCTCTACTCCAATCAACAGTAGTATTTCTTCACACTGACTACCCTCTATAAAAGAAAAGATAATAACTGAAATCTTGGGTTAAGGAAGGTTCAGATTAATTTCATTTAAGCTCAGATTACTCAGCATTTCCACTTATAGTCCACAGTAACCTAAACATCCAGTGTTTCTGAAATGCAGTGCCTTGGGAGAGGTGTGTACACACCAGCACACAGTTCATACAAACGATTCCTGTGGTCACAAAGGAGAGGGAAAAATTGTTTTTTAAAGAAAAGAGTCCATATATAAGTGAATATATCAAGCAACCCACCTTATTTAAAACAATTCACACCCTGAATTAAGAAACAGGTCAGTGTCCATCAATAAGACATTTTCACACAGTGAAAAATTCTGTATGTTCTCAGTCATCCAGTAAATTACTGTTAGAAATCTTCATGTCTTATTCCACCAATCATCTGCCCAGCATGTCCACAAAATAAACCACACCATGAAAAAGAACAGGCTGTAGCAGGCAAAGCAATGTCATCTCAAGGACATTACAAAAGCATAAGAAATGTAAAATACAGCACTGCAAAACAAGGGAACTGAGCTTCATTTCTAGAAAGGCAGGTTGAACATTAAATTAATGGAAAAGGCAATATCATTTGGATCTGTGCCATATGTGCTGCAATGCTAGAATGCCCTTAGACTTTTCAAGCCTTCCAGAACAAAATCACTGTGGATTTTGGAAGCCACCTTATAACTGGGTTTTTAGAAGGCTGTGAAACCTTGTAAGGGCTCGTAGCTGCTCTCTGACCATGAGAATGATGATAATAAAAGCAGTCATAACTCCTACCTCCAAAAAGGCCTTCTACCACCTCCTAACATATAATAAATATGATAGAGGGGATTAGGTGTCCCCTGACTCATGTATCAGTTGTGGCAGGTCGCCACAGGTTGGCAAGGAATCCATAGCTTCCCTCTGGCTGCCACAGGATCTGCTGTGCTGAGGGACACAGACGCAGTCACATCTGCCACAGAGGGGCAGAATCAGTCTGTGACAAATCCTTCTCAGGGTAGAATCCGAGCTGTCCCTCCCAGTTATAGGAAATTAATACAGATACAGACCCTTCAATCGGTCATCCTTTGACAGCCTCAGTGCTGCTGCAGCTCTCGAGCAGCCAACGGGGTTCCCTCTTTCAGATCAGCTGCTTGCTCTTCTCCTCTCACCACTAAATGTGTGTTTATACAAGAAATCAATGGTGCTAAAATTAAATGAGGTCCTGTAAGAACATCAACACGGGTACCAAAGTAATTAATCTGTACACCCTTCCAAAACCCTTCAAAGTTTAAATTCTTGTGCATTTCAGTGAATTTATTCATTTCAATGCATTTCAATGATTTATAGAAAGAAAAACTAGCAACATGCTGCTGCTTTTGTTTCAGTCATGTTTCAACATCAAGGTATTTGCTGGTGTGGATAAATCAGCTCCTCCCTCTCCACTATTCAAATGGAGATTTCATTGAAAAGACACTTTAAGAACCACAGAATTTTTCAGAAAACATAACTTTCTTGTTTTAAGGAAAAAAAATTTTTCTGAAATTTTTCAGTGTTCTACGCCCTTTAGTACTTGCACGGCACAACCACTTGGGGAAGATTAATTAGAAACTAGAGCTGGAAAGTGAAACGGTGCAAGCGCAGGGAATTTCTCTGTGGACACACCCAGCCACAGATAAACCTCAGGTTGTTTTATTGCAGCCAGGGTTTGAGTACAGTAAGCTGAGATAACCTAACCTGAGAACGGGGGGATTTAGGGCGCTGTTAATCCTGGCACTTCCAGGAGCTGCTCTGCGTTTCCCGGTGTCCGAGCAGGGCGAGCCGCGACACGGGCAGAGTATCGCGACATCCTATCGCCCCCCGGCGACACTGCCTGGGAATGCACAGCTGGGATCCTGCAGACCTGCCGTGGGATCCTCCTCTCCTGGTGCTCCTGTCCAGGATCACCTGGGTCTATAAAAATAACCCATTCTATACGTAAACATTTAAAACTTTTTCCTATTAGAATCCTTCATTTGCTTTGGAATTCTGGTAGATTTAGAGATGTCTTTGTTTTGGATTAGTTTCCTTTGCTTTTTTTTAAAAAAATTCTTTTCTGTTTCTCCATCCTGAATTCCAATATTCCACTTTTCCCGTCTTGTGAAATTAGTCCAAATGCAGTTGTAAATGAAGACTCTATGAATTCAGGGACTGTGCACTAGTGCTACCGTGTGTGTCAAAGCAACAGAAGTAAGGTTTCTCATTCCTCATTATTTGTAGAATCCAGGTATCCAATCATCACATACTTCAGTGTACGATACAATGCCATACTAAGTACAAGGTTAAAAGGTCTGCATCTAAAGCTACTCTATCCAAGGCTGTTTTCTTATATCTAAAAACATAGAAATAAATATTCTGCAGAAATCCTTCCCTCCAAGTATCTGTCAAACACAGAGAGTTGTTTAGACTCTTTCTAGCTCCGACAGTACAAGATTTCTGCCACTTCACCTACATAAGTCTTTTGGCTGCATCCTTTAAATGACTGGTTTCTGATGCCCATCACCTGTCCTGTGCCTTTTGAATCAGTCACCATTGAAACCCATGGTGACACCATCAGCAGCCACCTGCCATGAGCTGAACTAATCCAAGCACTGGCAAGGCCTGTCAAGGGTTAACTGTGGATGAGAGATCAGCCGTGCCTGTCACGTGAACCTAAATGCAGGGTGAATACCCCCACACAGACTGGGGCATCTGGAGTTGCAGGATGCATTAATACACATGTAAAAATCATTATCACAGACACCGTGTTTGTTCCAGCTCAGACACTCACAGTGGCTGTCTCATCACAGGGCCAGCCATAGGAAAGATCCCCCATGGCACACAGAAGCTGTCAGCTATCCTGGAAGACAAAAAACTACATTGAAAAAGGATAATTCTATGCAAAACCCAATCTGATCAAACTGTCCCCACTTCAAAGCCATCATTAAATTTATTTAACATTTAAAAGTTTATGAAATCCGTGGCCTACGTGAAGTTTGTTTGCAGAGCAATTCTTCATTTACAGTGTTAATCTTTAGCACATGCTGCACTATGAGATCAAATCAGAACAGAAAGTTACACAGAGTCAATAAAGAACAAGTGCTCTCCTCACCCCAGAGCAGTAAACACTGCCAATACTGAAGTCCTTACAGCTGAGGGCAGCCCCTGGAGTGTTGCTCAATGTTCCCCCTCAGAAGGACCTTGAATGCCCAAGAGCAAGTAGGAACTGAGTTCTGGCAGGGAAATATAAGTTCTGTGGAGTGACTTCTCCAAGGCACCCAGGATAGGAAATGGCGGCAAGCTTTTTTTCATGGAGGCTTCCATATTCCTAAAAAAATTAAAGAGGCACATCTAAAAAGATGGACATCTCTTCACACGAAAAACAACAAGGGAAAGAATCCTTACACTGCTTAGTTTTCTTCCCTCCTCAGAAACAGCTTTGGGTGCTGCAAAACACAAGTTGGCTTTAAATTCGCTGTTTTCTCTTGATTTCTAAATGAGAAAAATGGTGTCTTTGGTTAAGTTATTCCTTTCATCTTTCTCCACTCTGGAGAATTGACCTGTGCTTTTGTTTTAAACAGAATGCCCTAATTCTGGATGATTCCCACTGACGTTGGCATATATGGAAGCAGTCTCTGGGATAAATGCTCCATCATTTGAATAGTTTTGTACAGAAGCTAGAACAGAAAAAAAGGATTCTCTGATATTTTTATGATATTTAAGCTAAAATCCTTGAAAACAGCAGAGGAAGTGGGAAAGAGAATTATGTGGTTGGGTGCATTTAAACACAACTCCTGGACCTTGGCTGACTTAAACAGAAACCAGATTTAATAAAAAATAAAACCATTTTCTCTTTCCTATCATGCTATTTAAAAGACTTATTCAACATCTCTTCTTTCTAGAAGTGCCCTCATCCCATGATCAGGGTGAAACAAATGAAAGCAGAGATCCAATGGTGTCTAATATCTCCATGGACTCCTCACAGAATAACCAGTACCCCCACTGGGGACTGGGAATAGTCAATCTTTGAGGTCTTTTCCAACTTAAACCATTCCATAATTCTACTCTCCCACAATTTCTACCATATAACAAAGAAGGTTGTGTGTGATAGAGATAAAAGTTCAATGTCAAGCAGGTACACAGGTCTATCACACATTCAAGTTCCAGAACACTGTGTTCCTAAGGTCTGTAAAATCTTTAATAAAACTCTCCTTCCTCCTCAGAAACTTGATCCTTATTGACTTAGACTCTGACCATTTTCCTATAGCTCACACCAGGTAATTTTTAATGAGATTTTAAGGGCATTAATTTCCCCCCAGAATTAACATTTAAGTCAGAATTTCATAATAAGAACTTGGTATGACCTCATGGCACAAACAGGGGCAGGCTGGATATCCAAGTCAGGTGAGGATACTCCTGAGTATCCTGATGTGGGTAAATGCCAACAGTTGCCGTGCAGACCTTGTGCTGCACTGACACAGCTGCCCCTAGGGCTGGACCAGCGCCTCTAACCTGGTGTTACACACCACAGAGACACCCAGGTACCTGTGTCTGGCTAAAAATGAGATTTCTGCCTAAATTGAACTACAATGTGCAGCTTAAACGCCTCTTAGGTCATTGCAGTGTAACAGCTCAGTGCAGGTCAGCTCATCAAATCTCAGCTGCACTCAGTGCAGCTTTCCTGCCCCTGCAAACAGCTCATTAATTACAGATCACACAGCCCCATCGTTATCTCAGTGCCATGTGATAGCAAACCAGACTGTCACCAGCCAGACGACTGGAAATGCCAGGGAGAAGGGAAATGACTGGCACAGAAAAGCACGTGAGAACACGGCTGTGCTCCTGACCCGCACGGGGAGAGCCGCAGCCGTTCCTGCTGCACTAATTCTCTCGACAGCAGCTAAAGCCTGACCCCTGTCCTGGAGGGAATTTCTGCCCTCTGTGCTTCACCTCAAAGAATGTCAAATACAGGTTCTGTCCCCCATCTCTGATGCATGAACTAAAGGCCTGTTGAGCTCATGACAGAAATGGCAGCAATCGGTGCTGATTCGCATTTTTAAACAGATGTTGCCATACTGGTACTTTATTGTCCCAGGGCATCAATTGTTCTTCATGCTAAGTTCCTTGTTTGGACTAAATGTCAGTATCCACAGTTTCTGGACACTTGTGAAAGGCTGGAGCTTGTTGCCCAAACATCCTTGAAATTCCAGTTCTGTGAATGCCCTGTTCTTGGCAGCTATTTCTTCTTAGTTAACTTTGCTTTTCCGCTCAGAGTTGTTTGACATGATTTCAGGCTTGGAACTGGGGCTGGCGAGAAGAGGACAATCTGTGGTGTGGGACAGCTAATAAAATTATCGCTGATATTTAGTAAACTAAATATGAATCTAAACCCCTCACCAAGAACTGTACTAAAACCTGAGCAAAACAAAAAAAAAGCACGAATCTTGAACCGCTGGCTTAACATCCAATACCAAACTTCCTTAGGACGTTGTGCTCCTGCCTTCCTGGTATTTATTTCTGGGCACTTCCTTCACTTCTGTTCTTAAAAAGCATTTATTTTGAGTTACTTCTTTATGTTGAGTATTTCAATAACAATTTATAATAACAGCTAGAGGTAAAACTATTATTCCACTCACCTGAAAACATCTCTGCAAGATACCATAAATAAAAGGTAAACTTTAACAGGTAATTTTACAAAGGATAAACAACTCCTAAATCATCTTTTTCTTACTCATTTCCAGTAGAACCAAACCTTTTCTTTTAAAATGCTTGTTTATTTTGTGCTACATTCAGAGTACCTGCAGATAATATTGAAGGACAGCTCTGATACCCTCCCTCCTCTTCCCCCAGGTTAGCAAGATGTTAAACGTGCACCCTTCAACCTTCCACTCTTTCACAGATAACCTTCTCTATCAAACAGAAGACTTTTCCCTAGGAAATCCTTTTTCTTCCTCTGTGCCTCTTCAGAAGCATTATCAAGTTGCTGTGGAAAGCAAATGAAACAAAATGAAACCAAAAGTCTATCAGAATTCATGCCAAACACTGCAGTTAAGAGTTAAAACTGGGCCCATTTTGTTTTGCTGTCTGTGGTTACTCTGGTGAAGGTGCAGCATTAATTCCACTGGCAAATATTCCAAACCTCTCACAGGAAACAATCACTAACTACTCCTGTAGAAAACAGCTTCACTCTGATGAGTGAAGATAGAAAAACTTAGGTTTAAACAAACTGCAGATGCCTTTCCATAGATTGAACTCCACAGCAAAGAATAACTTTAACCTTTCTGTATTTCCCAAATCTGTAGAAATGGCAACAAGGCTAGTCCCCTCATCCACAACACTGTACATGAACACACTTTATTTATTCAGTATAAACCTATGCCATTGTCTGAAACATAAAGGGATGAGTGAAGGAAATCAATTATTCACCTTTAGACCCCCCTCTACCTGGAAAACACACTTAGGGAAAGAGCTGACAGGTTATAAAAACTCCGAGGTGCTGACCTGCAGTGCTGTGGAGCTTCCCACGAGTGAGGCATCACCTCCCAGCTCCACCTCGGGAGGTGGGAAGACACAGATAATCAATCTAAACCCAGAAAATTTGGGCTCGTAGAATTCTGTTTGCTGTCAGTAAAAAACTATTACCTTTCAAACGATGGTACCTGGAGATGTCAGGGAGAAAGGGTCAGGGCAAATAAACCAGATTTGTAACATTTTATTGAACAGCAGAAAATGTAGCTTTTGTTCGTCATACTGCTGGATGTAAGGTCAATTTGCACATGTCTAAACAAACTTTTTTCGTAAATAATTTTTGCATGTTTTCCACATAATAGCTCTTGAAACAGCTGTCCTGAAAATAACTCAAGCAATAGTGTCACAGCCACAGACATCACCTGGGGAAGACTGAGGATACAGAGCAGTGTGCTGGGAGCAGCAGAGGGATCTGGGGGCTGTAAATCCAGCTCCAGCCACAGTGAATTGTCAGTGGCTATTTTGTGCTGAGCCATCTGTTGCCTTGGCTACCCTGCCGGCGAGGGTTTTAGGATATCTGGAGTGTGTCTGTACAGGCTCCAGAACTCCATAACTCTGCTGTTTGGAAAGAGCAGACCCTGGCCTGCATTACGCAGTGAGTGTTGCTGTTGGCCTTTGCGCACGTGTCACTTCCCAGGAGCAAGCCGTGTCCCCAGGGAACACCCAGCTCCCTTTGACCCGTACAGCCAGAGGCTTCTGTTCCAGATCCCAGTGGACACATCCTGCAGTGTTTTCCTCAAATGTTATTCCTTTATCTGTGCCACAAGTAACTTATCAGAGCCCGTGGGGTGTTGTTCATATTCTCCATCAGTGCCTTTCTTTAGAGTAGATGGTGCTCTAAAATAGGATATTTGTGTGTGGATATAATTATTTTCAGTTGAGAAGTGGTCTTGTAAAAATTGGTCACGGATCTGTTGATGAAGGTTTGAAATGCTGCTCCACAGACTGCTTTCCATCTTCCAGAACTCTGGAAATGCGCTGAAAAAACACCAAAACAGATTTTCATATGTGAAAATTCATTCTGTGCTGGATTCAGTAATATGTGTATTAATTACTTGTGCCTTTAAGCTCTAGCTAGAAAAAAAATACATTGACTAAATCCTGCATGTTTTGAATTCATTTCTCTATTCTGCAAAAAATTAAACCTGTATTTAAACCTGTCCACATGATTCCAAATATGTTATAAAGCACTTCACAACTGGATTTTTAGCTGCAGTTGGTCCTTTTCCTGCCATGTAAGAAAGAACATTCTATCCTCTGTATTCTATCCTCTCTATTTAAGTTGAAATACAAGTGGATGAGATGGTGCTGAAAAGCTGCAGCTCCTGGATCTGAAACGAGCACGTATGTGATAAATTGAATGTAAGTGAAATACTACAGACTTCATGTTATAAGGTTACTCATGTTCCTACCAGAAAAATGTGATTATGAACACATTTAACTGAAGGCTTTCCTAAATGTTGCTCTATGGTCTCTGAAGGCATTATCCTTTTTCTTTACGAAAACCCCAAAACACTGCAGAAAGTAATGAATACAAATGAAACCTATTACCCAGGAAAAAAGAAACCAAAACAACAAAAAGTTGCATTGAAAGATCAGAAAAGTTGGTGTGTAAAGTATTACAAATATTCCAGAATATTTACACAGTAATGCATGTCGACAGCTACCAATATCAGCATTAAATGTCACCCTCCCACTACCATCAAAGTGGGAAAATCTTCACATTCCGTGTCTGAATAGCTGCTTGTTTTTTTTTTTTTTAGTTTTGTTGTTTTTTGTTTTGTTTTGTTTTGTGTGTGTGTGGGGGGGACGTGTTGTTTTTTTTTTTTCCTGTCTAGCCCTACATTAAACGAAGTATTAATTTTGTGAAAATTTCATACATCAGTGAAACATTGCTCACTTCAGAGGACGGCAGCCGGCTTTTAGCAGGAGTAACAACTCCAGCGGCAGCCGATTTCCACTTGGCGCTCATCATCTCCCTGAGCATCTTGGCGCGGGGCCGCGCTCATCCCGCTCCGAGCTCCCGGCCCGGCCCGGTCCCGCCGGGAATCGCCGCTTCCCTCCCTGGGCGCCGCTCTCGGCGGGCCGCCCGCGCCCTCTCGCGGTGCGCGAGCGGAGCTGCACACGCAGGTACATCCCTGCATCCCTCCAGTCCTCCATCCCTGCATCCTTTCATCCTCCCAGTTCTGCATCCCTGCATCCTTTCATCCTCCCAGTCCTCCATCCCTTCATCCTTTCATCCTCCCAGTTCTGCATCCCTGCATCCTTTCATCCTCCCAGTCCTCCATCCCTTCATCCTCCCAGTCCTCCATCCCTGCATCCTTTTATCCTCCCAGTTCTCCATCCCTGCATCCTCCCAGTTCTCCATCCCTGCATCCTCCCAGCCCTCCATCCCTGAATCCCTCATCCCTGCATCCTTCCATCCCTCTACACCTGCATCCTTCCGTGCTTCCAGCCCTGCATCCCTCCATCCCTCCCACTGGAAGTGCTGCTGCAGCCAGCTTTCCTTCCACATTGAGCTTCCACCCTTCTCTCTGACAAAGCATCAAGAAAAAAAAGCAGAGTTTGACTTATGAGCCCATTTGTCTCAAAAATACTTAATTTTCATAGCACATAGAATTTTTGAACATGTAACCCTTGCTTTTCCCTCCACAAACACACAGGACCTACCATTGTTTTAAATAACTGGTTCACTTTCTTTTTTTTGAAGTTTTTCTTGTCACCATCTGAGGTGGAAGGAAACACTGGCTGGCTCAGCCTGTGTGAGGCAATTGTTTCATCGGGTGCCACAGTGCTGACAGACAGAGTTAATCCTTAGAATGGAAACAATATTGGTTACACAAAACAAAAGCAAAAAAGGAGACTAATACTGTAAGACAAAGCAGAACTCAAAATTGTGAACTACTGCAATGACTAGAAAAAATTGAGACATTTTAAATCTAACTATAACCTTAGAATAAACAATTAAGCAATAGGGAAACAATAAGCTTCGTTACATTGAAACTGAACAGCGAAAAAAAAGAACCAATCTGGCCAAAGAATTAAAAATAGATAAACACATGACAAAGAAGTGGGCCATGGCAGTCTGTTGTGTTGTGCTAAACATCTGTTACAGGCATCTGGAAACAGAGGGGCAGCAAGAGGATGGATGAAATGCAGGCTGAGGAATGGCATGTCCTATGGAACAAGGGGGCAAAAGAGACTGAAACTGGGCCTGTTTTCTCTATGTGCCCCAGCCTAGAGATGAGCTCAAACTTCAGACACACTTTCCCCTTTTCTTTCACACAACCACCCATCTGTCTGGGGGCAGCTGTGTTATCTTGCTTCCCCTGCCTCCCGTGGTGAGGGAGTCTATGGGATTCCTCTCTGGCTTCAAAAGCAGAAGTTGAAATCCTGTTATGGGGCAACCTTTGGGGATATTCATCTCACAAAGCACAGCACAGAGCATTTCTCCCCGTTTCACACACTGCCCTTGGCTGTGAGCCCTCATTTCTGCTCCTGAGATGCTACAGAGCAGGGAAGCTGAATAAACCTTGCCTCTTTCTAGGCAGCAGGAATGCTCACACTGTACAAGCAAGTGAACTTGAGAGCTCCAGGAGTAACAGTTTCAGAATTTGCGTTTTGGCGCGAGGTACGACGGTGTTAGGGAGCATTTGGAGCAGCCCAGCCTCACATGAAGGCTAGAGTGAAGAGTACACTCTCCAGTTATGATCCTTGTCCCAGTGGATTGCACAAGCGTGGAGAGAGCTGACAGCCCTGCTTGCAGAAACCCTTCATTGCTGTTTTCTAAACATCCTAATAAAGTTCAGAATTCACACCCTAGCGTAAGCACCTTACCTGGGATAGTTGGCATGGAACGACTGACAGTGCTCATCTGCTTGAGGACAGAAGTTTTCTGAGGTGCCACCACGTGTTCTGAGAGGTTGGTGTCACTCATGAACTCATATTTCCTTGACAGCTGTTAAATAAAAAAGCCCTGACATTAATGATGGACTGAGGCTTTGGTTCATGCATCATATTATGTACAATCTAAAAACATGCAACAATTTTGAAGGTAATTTATAGTTAGATAAAAACTTCTCATTCTACACAGAAAAAAGAATTCCAAAAAAGTTACAGAAGTAATCTATAATCTGAAATTTGAATTCCTACCCTATTTTTGGCATAATACCATCAGACAGCTCTGGGTGTGATCTGCCAAGTAAAATGAAGTTTTGAAAACATTTTTCCCTATTGCATTAACATGCCCAGCTTGGCTGCTGCAAAGCCTTGTCACTGCTTTTTTGAAGCAGAAGAAAATCCTCTAGCTCAATACACAGTGGGATCCCCACAGTTTGGTGTATGTATTATCTAATTTCATCAAAAACCAAAGGTGTTACTTGGTTTTGTATATCAGTGCTTCTCAAGGCATGACTGTGCTTTATCTCTCTTTTGCACAAGGACACGCAGTGTAAGAGAGACATAATCATCCATGAGTTTCTCTGTGCTTCCCCAAACTATCTTGGCTTTCTCTGTTCATTTTACCTTTGATGGTTCCTTCAAACATTTTTTATCAAATTATTTATGCTCCCTCCATGTAATTCAACAATCTGTTACTGCCTGGCTTTTTAATTTAGATGGGGCTTGTGTATCTAGAGGATGTATACTAAAATAAAATTCTCCTGAGGATTAAACTCTCTCTATAAAAAAGGCCCAGTGTAAGTTACATAAGTCACTGTAATGATCCAGCAGTGCAATAAAAGCCCTCGGATGATCTGTGGAGCGAGAGATGCCGGTGCTTCCAAACTTCAGTCTGGCACCATTTAAGGAGCACTGTTTGCAATCTTGCAATTTCCTAACAGCTGCATGTTCCACAACAAGGTACAAAACGTACAGGACTCATCACTTTTGAAATAGCCCTGACTGCGAGGAGCTGCCATGAAATGTCAGCACAGTCAATTGCCTCTCCACAGGAAAGCAGCTTAACCCTCCCCACACAGTGCTCCTTTTTGAGCTAACCAGGCTTCAGAATCTGCAGCCTCAGAGCTTTGTTATCTGCCACCAGAAGCCAGAAGAGATCTGATTTTCTCACTGATTTGTTTCCTCCACAGCATCTTGCATGTTCCATTCATGGCAGGGCAGGTCATCTCTGCATCCTGCATCCTTTCCTTTATGACAGCTGGAGTTCTCTGGGATATATTTTTCTTTTCCTAAGGAAAGGAGTAATGTCCTCTTTTTCATGGATTATAAAACACTAAATCAGTAACATACACATTTCATGTCAGAGACAGAAATATCAGCTGCTGCCTTCTCATCAGCAAACACCACACTGCTTCTTTTTGTTCTTTTTTTGGACCTTCTCATCTTGACTTCAGGATGAGGATTATTTTGTGGAGCAGTCTCCTCTGATTCTGCTTTTCCTTGCTTTGGTAGCACTGCTTCCAGATCAAAGCTGCAGGAGCAAAAGAAAGTACAAGTGGCTGAGTGATATTTTAAAAGCTGCTGGTATTCTGATGTCATTTCCTCGTGAAATACAAATGCAGGTCATTCTTTCCTTCTACTTTCTAGACAGCCTTGCAAACTGCTGGCAAAAAAGTATCTGATCTGCTTCAGCAGCTGGCAACTGGAGATACAAATAAGATGCCTTCAGGCAGTGTGACACCATCTTATAATGTAGCAAAATATTAAAATGAGCTCAAATCTCTGTTTAGAGATTTGTGCATCAGCTTAAGAACTCCTAAACTAAACAGAGTAGAGCCCACGTGGCAAGCTGATGGGTGGTGGTGCTGAAAGCAAGACATGCTTGTGGTTGTACAAGAACCAAAGGGGAACAGAGTATTGCTATCTGTTGCCATGTTTTAAATGCATTCTCCTATTTATTTGGTCATATTGGACAAGAATGCACGTACCCAGAGATTAACCCCCCTTCCACCTTCTCTCTTCCTCTAGTTTTTACAGTTTTAAATTTGTGCTACTTCTCATTTAAAAAGAAAAAAGCCCACGAAACTGATGCTGGCTTTACTCCCTTCTCAACCTTTGGAACATGGGACTGAACTTATGTTGCAACATAAAAATTGATAAATCAAGAAGCGTGGTGACTCTGTTGACCTTTGCTTCCTAGACACAAATTAGCATCCTTAGAACTAACGCAGGTGCGCGATGCTGCTGCCTCAGTGGGCTTGTCTGGTTGTGTCAGAGCTGTCCTGTTGTACTGCAGCACACAAATGATGTTTGTCTGCTCCACCCTTCTGGAGGGGAAGCTGGAGGGCAGCGGGAGCAGCCTCAGGAATCTCAAAGTAGAACAAGGGGTGTCTTAAGAACCAGCCCTCGCATGTTAGGGTCATACACCACTAGACTTTTTCAAAGTGATCTACGCAAAACGGGAGATCAGATGGTTAAAAAATAATCAAGCACTGCTCAACAAGTTCAGTTTTATAAGTACCTTGTTTGGGAAGAAGTTCTGTGTGCCTGAAAGATAATTTGTAAAGGGAACAAAACAATTTGTGGATGAAAAAGCTATACCTATGATTGTTCTCTCAAACTTAAAAGTCTTTTTGTTTTCCAGCGTTGCAGTTAAAACACATTAGGCAAAGCATTTTACATTACTACAGACTTTACTAAAGTCTTCCTCCTCCTTTTCAAGTTTGTAAAGGTTGTTCCTCTCCTAGTCACATTTTACAAACAAAAAGATGCTAATTAAGTTAAAAGCTGTATAAAAAGAAACTTGTAAAAAACCCCAGATCTTGGTAAATTTTTGAAAAGTAATTTCATTTTAAAAATACTTATTTTCTGAAAATGAAATTCCTTTTTTTTTTTTTTTCCGTCAATGAGAGTTGAACACATTTTGTCTATTAAGATTGGAACACTGCAGTTTTCAGGCTGGAGGAGGTGATAGCTACAGTTAAAAATAGTGTTGGTATGTCTGAAAAGGCTGCTGCTGGTCTTCATTCCTTTTCAAAAATCTTTTTGTTTCGTCTCATAAAACTAACTGATTAAAAAAACAGGACTGAAAAAGAATTTGTGCTGTATTTATAACCAACCTTTCTGATGCAAGCTTCTTGGGAGTGCTGCAGTCTGAATTCAGGGAGCACATGGAGATGAAGGATAACTGACGGTAGGATTTCAGCATCGACCTTGGCCGCCCGACCCGCCTGTCATCAAACTCTGGCTACGGGATGGGAAAGAGAAACACATCCTGCCAAACAGCCCTGGACCTTCAATTCATCCTCCTCACACCAGGCCTTGAAGGCTCTGCAGATGTTTGACACTTGGCATGAAGGAATTCGTCTGCTCCCATTAATTACTGTGATTTATCCCGTGTCTGGATGAATTCTTACTTTTCAAACCTCCCAAACTCAATTCACAAAGTGCATTCTCTGCAAAACTTTAAATAGGTTGGGTTTTTAAAGTGATGGTCCCTAAGAGTGCTGGAGGGTTCAAGCAAGAGGCAACATTTCTGATTGTGGATTGCAGCCTCTGTTTTTGCAATTATTATTGCAATTACATGATTTCAAGTAAATTATTGCAATTATAACCTCTATTATTGCAAAATAAAAACCTTATTCAGACAGACATAAAATTTTCATCATACAGGTGTATAATACAGCACACAGCCAAAATTTAAGTTAGAAACTTGCTACTTTTCCCCCTATAACAGAAGAAATAAATCCTGTTATAAAATCACCAATGCTGAGAACACCAATATAAAATAATTTTCAAAGTAACTGGCATTTAATCACAAAAACCAGGCAATGTCATTCTTGCTAGCCTGCACAACTCAGATAGAATATTTTATTCAAGAATTGTTTGAGGAGTTTGTGTTCAGAAGTTATCCTTTAATTCCCAGATATTTCAGTGTGTTCTCAACTAATATTTAT
>WAAG01039851.1:282-14085 GCA_013390105.1 Tichodroma muraria | reverse complement strand
ATTACTTCAAAATAGGCAAGCACATGACTCCACAGCCCTGTCCGGCTGTGCATGTGCTTCCCTGTCTATGTCATAGAGGAGTAAGACAAGCCATGTTCTTGTGGGACCAAGGCAAACTGCTTCTGTTAACTTCAAATATCCTGGAAGGTGCAGTAAAATAAAGTTACTGATGTACTATAAAGGCATACTTGCTTATCACTTAATTGTTCGTGCAACTGTACCCTCACAGTTATTTTTATGGTTAAGTGAAATTCAGTTCTCAAAGCAGATGATGTAATTTTATTATTATAAATAACAGTATCATCTTAATTATATTTATATTAAGAAATAATAGATATTATTAGTATGCTTATATATAGAATTCTTCTGGATGCACTGATAGGTATTTCAATAGTCAGTCAATAGTGGCATTAGTGTGGAATTACTCCTTCAGCTGCTTTTCTAATAGACACTGCTAAAAAGGGGAAAAGTAACCTGTGAATTATTCAGATTCTATTTGACTATATTTTTGGAGTTTTTGGCTGATACTCCTAACAGGAGAAAATATTTATTCCCTTTGAAATGGAATTAGTCATGAATTAAGGGTGCTATTCAGTACCCTGACTGTAAAATTATGGTAACCATAGGAACCCTGTAGTGAGACTGGATAATTAGTATGCATCCTTTGTAAACAGTTCTACAAAGGCCTTAGAGGTCTAGTACCAATGCAGTTCAAAAATTACAAGTTAAGGAAAAGTATTTACATAAACAGTTACTGTATTATGAATTCCAAGAGAGTATACTCTGTGTTGAAGAAAACTGATATATGGAATTCTGCAAACATGAAAAGTAACTTATGACCATGAGAAATTTCATTCCTTTTTTTCTTTTTCTATAGTCCTGGGAACTTACTGCTTTTTCACAATTTTTTAGCTTGAGATATATGTTTAGATTCAAGTACTGAATAAGAATTCTGTGAACCATAAAAAAAATTAAATACAATAATGCCAAACAGACCATTCAGAGTGAAGACAGATGATTTCTCCAGACCCATTTAATTTAAGTAAAATTAAATTCTTTAATTTTACTTCTGTATTTCTCCAAGTCACTGGTACTTCTGATTCTCCTAATGAGAAGGTAATTGGAATAAATGCAGTAAAACATGCTTTGACTTTAAATTTGTAATTTGTTATTCTGGATAATTTCTATAAAGGCTTTTCATATTAATCTTTTCCAGCTTAGATCAGTCTGGTGATAAATACGATCAAATCAGTTTATCTGAATAGCATGAAAGCTTCAAACCTCTGTGACGTTCAATTATGAGAGGGACCTCAGTGTCATAATTTCATTTAAATTGTTTGATTGTGTCTTGGGGCACTGTACAGCTACTGCCCTCTTAAACTCGGATGCCCATCATATTGCTTGACTGCACAGTCCTCTGGTCATAAAACAGACTGTTCTGTTAGAGTATAATAGTAATAAAGCCTGCCAAATCAATCAAAAGCTCAAAAGGATCATGAGTTGCTGCAAAATAGCTAAGATACCTGAAGTTATTCTTCATTTTTAAAGGCATTATGATTAATTTTTTTTCTTTTTGCAATATGTAATTAAATATTAAATACTTACATTCACAGTGTTTAATGTTAAAAATAAAAGGGCCATTTCTTATTTAACAGTACAGTACATAAATTAATCTTTGTATTTACTTCAGAGTAAGTACAGTGTGTCTCTTATGCATCTATATTTAAGCAACACACCTTAACTAGGGATTTTAGGTTGGCAAAATATGTTTGCTTGTGTAGGCATGACTTTCTAGCACTGCATTGAAAATTCAACAAGTATGCCCTTTGCAGCCATTTTGCATGGTCCCTGTATCTGCAAGTAGTAGAGTATTTCATGTGACTTCTTTATTGTGTCCTACATTAAAATTGCATGTCTTTTAGTTCCTTACTATAATAGAATTTTTGGTTAAGGTGTTTAACTGAATGACTGCCAAATTTCTTTGTTGTTTCTCTTGGTTAAGGTGAGCACTCCAGTGGTTACGTCAGCCACACAGGAAAAACAGAAGGACAGTGATCAGTTTGAATGGGTTACCATTGAACAATCAGGGGAATTAGTGTATGAAGCACCAGAAACAATTGCTGCAGAACCTCCACCGATCAAGTCAACAGTCCAGACTATGTCTCCAATACCTGCACATTCTTTGGCTGCCTTTGGTTTATTTCTCCGTCTCCCGGGCTATGCTGAGGTGCTGCTAAAAGAACGGAAACATGCTCAGTGTCTGTTGAGATTGGTGTTGGGAGTTACAGATGATGGTGAAGGAAGTATGTGCTGTAATTATTACCTTTCTTTGTAGACCACAGATAGATAATTTTACTTAAATTTATTTACACTGTATTGCCTTTGTCAGGGAGTTAGAATCGGTTTGTGCAGAAGCGCATTGCAGGCATCTTTGATAAACTGTTGTCTCTCTTAAATTCTGTCTGGCAAAATTTTATCGCAATCATCAGTATTCATTCATCTCATGTCAGAGTAATTGTAAAATAAGCACTGATAAAACCTACAATGACACTGTCAAGATGGCTGCATTCAGATAGAATGTTCTGAGTAGCTGTAAATGCTCAACTCATTGAGCAAACGTCCTATAATTCTGCAATCAAATGCAGAATAATACGGGTAAGGGCAAAGCTACAACAGGTGTAGAGTAAACCATTGAATAATAATATGTTCTAGAAAAGGAGAATAAGATCTAAAGATTAGGGTGATTAAATTGCCTAAACAGAAGCTCTACCTTTATGGTGTGAGTTCAGAGGGAGAAATGGGATATTCTTCAAAGAATAAGCAGACGAGCCAGGAAAAAATTTGTTGTCTGTGCAAATGAACCTGGAATTCTGCATATAGTTCTAATATTTGTGGTTTTTACTGTTTTGAAAAACTGGAAGAGTGTGTATGAAATATGTTTTCGTATGTTTAAGGGATTTCCTTTCACTGGGTATTGTGTAGTGGTGCACTTGAGCAGTGTCAAGTTTGCAGCTGAACTTGTGATCTCAAGTGTCTTTTCCAACCTACATGATTCTGTGATTATGACTTTGAAAAGAGTGCTGTTTTCTCTAGGTTGCAGTCATCAGAAGTTAGTCTCAGTTTAGCACTCTATAAGGGGCATGCAACACGGACCTCATGAGACCATCTGGAAAACCAAGAATCTCGTTTGCCCTCCCCTCTGCTTATCTTTTTATTTCTCTGGTATTTAGGTGCAGGACAGTAGATGAGAATAAACTGGGCAGTAAAAATTCCATCTAACTGCTTACACCCACCTAATTTGAGTGGTAAATAACTGAAGAACTATATGCAGTTTCTAGAGTAATCCCCGTCCCTTACTACTACAGGCAATTTTTACATCCCTCTTTTCCTTTTTTCTTAATAGAGACATTCAGAATTTGGGTTGCTTTCTTTTTTGTGTACGTGTGCAGCCACTACTGCTATTGAAATACCTTTCTAGAACATAGAATTTTCTTGATGGGTAGGGGCTGCTTGTATTTTCTGCTTATATTTTTTTGTATGCAGTTTGCTCTTCTTTCTCCAATGCATTTGTTGATAGGAAATAAATTCCCTCGTAGCCTTTGTTTCAGCTGGGCTAAACAGCCAATTTCCCTTTTCCCCTAAGCCAAACGTCTGAATTCAACTCTGCAAAATATTGGTTCAGTTGTACACAGTAATCCATGTTAGTTTTCTGTATAGACTATTAATATCTTCCTTTTTTATTCAAAATGCAGCTCTTCACACATGTAAGATCTCATTACTTTTTTGCATAATATGAAGAGCTGCAATTATAAATTTATGGCTTATAGATTAAAGCATGGATTCAGTTGTCTGAAAAGATAAATAATGTGCAAATGTTTAGATTTTCTCTTTTTTGATTTGGCTATGCCTGCAGTTATGGAATTCTATCAGATGAACTTATTTTCAAGAAGGTTTTGATTTTATTTATGAAGATCCCAGTCAGAGGACTTTTGATTCCTTCTCGTCTTTGCAAAGAGTATCAGACAGATACGAATTAACACATGTATGTATGTATGTGTGTAGATACATATACATGCAAGTACAGACATATTTGTTTAAATCTCTGGATGATGATATAGCTGATAAACTCTTAAGAGTGAGGGAGAAAATAAAAGTAGGCAAAGTTCTGGACAGGGTTGGCTATTTTAAAGTATTTTCACTGTTTGAAGCATCTCCAGTTGTCAATTCTCTCTTTATGCACTGGGGAAGGAATGTGAAATGTATTGTTGAATACAGGAAAAAAATTGAGACAATTTCCCATATCTGAGTGTGCTGCATTAATATATCACTCCATTATTTGAAATGTGGCTTTTAAAAGAAATTTTTTGCTCATAATGAGAAGGGGTTAAAAATTTTAAGTAATTGTAGCACAAAATTCATACATGCAACTCATCTAATTAAAATTATGTGAGTATTTCACCATGTATTCAACTTCAATAGAAACTTGGTTTGTGTCAGTGCATTAATCCACACTTCAGGTACATGAATACAAAAAAGAATCCTACATATGATAAACTACTGCTGCTTGTCAGCTGAGCTGCTATTAGCTGATCACATGCATTCTTTACCTTGCTATACTTGGAATGATTAAAAATATATGTGTATTAAAAAAAATGTGTCCTAACCAGTTTTCTCCTTGGAAATGGCAAATCAGATTTTTAAAACGTGGTTCTTTACCAAATCCTTGAATAAAATAAAAAAGCATTCTTTCTTCTACACTCTCATCATAATGAAATTGTTCTTTGAAGAGAAACATAATATTAGATAGCTTTACTGTATGTGAATGCTTAAATCATTAGTGCATTTCTGTATGTTCATAAACTACTGCAGAGTTTAAGAGGCTGTATTGAACTACTGAAAGAAAATAAGGGTTTGATGTTGTTCTTCTCCACCCTAGGTCATATCCTGCAGTCTCCTTCAGCAAATGTGCTGCCCACTCTGCCCTTCCATGTGTTGCGCAGTTTGTTCAGCACGACCCCGCTGACTACTGACGATGGAGTGCTGCTGAGGCGGATGGCGCTGGAGATCGGGGCCATCCATCTTATCCTGGCTTGTCTGTCTGCCCTGAGCCACCACGCACCAAGAGTGCCCAACTCGAGTCCCAACCAGGCAGAGGTAGCGTTACCAGCACAGTATGCACCACCCAGAAGTACTGAGTTTTAATTTAAAAAAGAAAATCTCGTTACTTGCATTGTAGCCTAATTTTTGCAGACTTTAAAAATAATTGTGAAGTACTTGATTAGGTAATTGTCCCTGCATGTTGCAAATAAATGTAGTAATCATGAAAGCAGACTTTTCATGAAAGTAGAGAAAGAAGGCTTGTCATGAGGCATTAGGGTGTAGTCAGTTTCTTTCACAGTTAGTTTCTTCTTTTTCAGGGCAGGAGAGCCATAATGCTCAATGAATGGTGGTTCTTTAATAGCCATTAGATAGTGTGACCTCATTACCTTATTTAACATTCATCATCTAACCTCCTGGTTACAAACTATTTCCTTTCAAATGCTTCACAAATATAAATGAGTTGTGAAAATTAATGAATTAATGTAGTGGGTTTTGTTACAGTCTTTGTATTGATATTTAAATGAGATCTTAAGACAAAAATTTTCCATAGTATTCAAGACCCCAAATTATTCTCCAAAATTCGACTTTTTTCAAGGTATTTCCCGTGTTATACCACCCTCTATTCAGAATATGCATATTCTGATTTTGTTTTTAGGACTGTAAGTTACCATTCCTGCATAATGTACCAGTTGTCCATAAAAGTGTTAAAAAAAAAACATTAGTGACCTGCCCTCTTTGGCATTTTGGTAGGGGCTTGCACGAAACAGTTCCTGGACACTGAATATGGGTTAGTACCTGCAAAATATAGGGCTGTCCATATTTTAGCAGCTCTGATACTGATGGAGGGTTGAGCAAGGAAGAGATGAAGCTGTGCCTGAGAACAATTCACCTTAATGGCTAATCAAATTCAAGGGGAAGCTGAGAGATTCTACTTCTAATGGGGTATCAGGCTGCTGACACATTAGCACCTTAGCATTTTTGCATGTTTGGAGGGGAAGGGCAACCATTAATTCTTTCTTCTACTTCAGTGCTACCGAGACCCCTTAAATAGCTTGCTTTCTCATAATTCATATCTATCAAGTGATAGATGGTAAATTGAAACTAGAGATCCATCAGACCTGCACTGAGGCTTGTATTTCTGGGGCCAGAATCTCCCTTAAGTGCTTTAATTCAGTGCTCATGACAGTCCTCTCGAGTGTTGAAGGCACAACATGTTCATGAGTGATGTAATGAGTAATGTCTACATGAACATAACCACACAGCTGTTTCATCACCAAGACACACTGTATTCCCAGTGTAAAAGTTAAAAGATGATTACAGACTACTGTCAGTATGATACTTCACAGGTGATAATTTCTTTTACCATTACAGTCTATTCATACATCATTTCTTTCATATGCAATCTTTAACAAAGTCACTGAAGAAGACGTGAATGGAAAATGAAATTTTCCATAAAACAAGTACTGCATGATGTGGTTTCCAGCTAATTGTCACTGAGTAATGAAAGTAGCAAGTCACTTGTTTAGGGTGCTAAATATGTAAATAGGAAAACATCAGTTAAAAAATGCTTATCAGAAATTTTTCTGCATCCTTTTCACCAATGACCTGCTAAAATTCAAAAATTAGTGTAAATACTTCCACAGTACTTCATGAGGGCTAAGCAGTGTAATATTGGAGTTTCGTTAGCAAAATCACTGAGGCAGACCATTGGTAAAAGCTGTACAAGCACTGTTGGAAAAATGTGCTCTCAGAAAATTTTAAGGATGAGTAACTTCCTTGCTCTTACCTAGAGAGGAGGTAGTGTGTATGTTAGTGACTCGGAGATCATGTGTCAGAGCTATACGTGTAACTTAGTCCTCTTGCTATTTTGGAGCATTTATTCAAAATCAACAATTACTTGAGCATCTTAACATTTCAGTTCTGTTCTCTTGATAACATTTCCACTCCCATCCCCTTAATCTCATTGTGTTATTAGACTTGACTAGGTTCTAATCAGCAATAATTACAGAGCTGTGATGTTTAGAATGATATTAAGTAGCATTTAATACCTCTGATCATTTAAGCAGTGATAGTATTTTAAAAGAGAATAATAAAGGGCTTACAGTACTGGTCAAATTGAAGAACTACTTTCAACAGTTTACTGCTGACCTTTCCTAGAACTCCATATATGTGCAAGTCTTTCCTATGGAAAGCTTTGAATTTCACAGAATCCTGATGATAATCTTTAGAAAGTTAATAAACTGGAAATACATTCTTTTGCATAACAAAGGCTTTTTACAGATAGCGCTACTAAGATGAAATCATGAAAGAATTGTGATTTTGAANTTTTTTTTTTTTAACCTTAGCCACAGGTGTCAAGTACACACAATACTGCATCAACAGAAGAACAGCAGTTGTACTGGGCTAAGGGTACAGGCTTTGGAACAGGTTCTACAGCTTCAGGATGGGATGTTGAACAAGCCTTGACTAAGCAAAGACTGGAAGAAGAGCATGTGACCTGCCTTCTGCAGGTATGTAATTATGAAATTTTGATTGAGAGGCACTTAAAGCATGGATAGTAAAACTGGAGTTTTGTCAGTCACACGGTAGAATAATTATAATATTTTGGGCAAAAATTATTTGCAAACAACTGTTTTAATGGAAAATTATATAGATCATATTTTGAGGAAGGCTGTTTTCAGATGTCACTAGGCTGCTGCATAGAAGACCTGGCTGTCAATTCTGAAGAGAAAGTGAGCGAGGAGGTGTTCCAGTGCATTTCCCTTGAGCTGTCACACACCTCTGTCAAAAGCACTGCACTCAGTCAAAAGTAAAGGCTGTCCATTGAAGAAGGAGGATATGGGAATAGGCGTTTTGTTTTGTGTGCCAAACAGTGTTACCTACTCATTTCTTGCATACTTCCACTCTACTTTAAGGAAGTGCCCCTAGTTGATACTGGTGTCCATGAATGTGTTATGCCAATATAACAAAATCTCACTCATACATGGTGGAAAATCTTGGGTATGTAAATTACATTATAGTAGTAGTTCTCCAATTAACATCTAGATCTTAGTAAAATTGATACCTTCTGAATACCTAAGGAGAAGAAGATCCTGCATAATCAGGCTTTTCAGTCCATAGTGAAATCCAACCAATACCTGTTATTTTGGATCAATGTAGGTAATATGAGATTGTATCTAGTCATCAAAAGTTTAATTCACAGGACCCTCAGTTCAAAAGCATTAGCTAAGCTGCTTGGGTTAGAGCACAAAGGAGATGAAATTCTGAAAATGCCCACACCCTGATGAAGATACCATTTTGACGCTCAGTTATTTTAGTCACTGTAGATTACATGGCACAATCATCATATCCCTTGCAAAAGTACAATAAATAAAATCTGAAAACACTTTTTCTATTCAAGAAAGAGGTAAATCACCTAAATTGCTCTCAGCGAAGCTTCCAGGCAGTATTCTGTATTCTGCCAGGGAGAGGTTTAGCTTTGAGTGTGGTAAGTCATGAAGTAAGGAGGCATTTGCTTAGGGCACTCAGCAGCTGAAGGAAGTAGCATTTTGCTGAACATGTCAGTCAGTTGTACAGCGGACCTTCATTAGTCCCTGCTCTAGAAAGGTTTAGAGAAATTCTGTTGTACAGAGTGCTAATAAGATGCTGCAGCAAAATACCATGGGTAAGGGGGTTAGAACGAAGAGGGAGAATGAAAGAAAAGAGGCCCAAAAGGTGAATAGAGTCCCTGGGACTTCAAGCAATACAGATTGTCAAGCCTCAAAGTTACTTAGTTTGAGAGTACAGCTGCACAAATCAGATCCATGGAAATGCTTACATCTACAACACACAGTAAGGGCCCGTGAACTCAGCCACAGCTACCCTTGGGACAGGCGGGTGTGCAGTCAGGAGGTGCCTTCCCACCTTTGCCAAGGGGAAGGCTGCTCTTTGTTTACTCACATAAAAGCGATGCTCATGAGTAGTTGTTCTTCTAGGTAACTCTTGTGCTCACCATAACTTACTGTTTCATCTGTAAACCCTGAAGTCCCATCCCAAAGGAAGTTACAAAAATATTTGAAGCATTTGCAGTTGTAAAAAGGAAAAATCCTACTGCTAGTTGGTGTACTTGGTGATCTAAAGTGAAAGGGACTGGTTAGCTGCAGGTCTCAGTGGTCTGAGCTGGCAGACTCTTGCTTTGAATAACTCCAGCAGGTTTGTCAAAATTCATATTAATTTATATCCTAAAATAATTCAGAATTATAATAGTTATTTAATTTTATCATTATAAATATATGAGGATATAAGTTAGAATAATCTAATAACTGTGTAGAACTTCTTCTGAAACATCTGAAATTAATACCAGAACTGAATTTGCAAAACAGTAGTTACTGAAATGTTAGGGCATCTATCTTAAGGAAAGTCAAAGTTCTTTTGACTTAAATAAATCAGTTTTGATTAAATATTTTTGTGTATTTCAGGTTCTTGCCAGTTACATAAATCCTGCAGGGAGTACATCAAATGAAGAGACGCAAATGAGCCATGAGGGGAGAGGCCAAAACAGCAGCGCTCTTCCCTCCGTTCTCCTCGAGCTGCTCAGTCAGTCTTGTCTCATCCCAGCAATGTCATCGTACCTCCGCAACGACTCAGGTAACGTGCCCTTGCCTCCTTCAGAATCAGAGCTGGCTTACTTCTGTCAAGTCAGTTTTTGTAGAAACAACAGGTGGTTCTTGCTAGTTTCAGTACACTGGCCAGTTTAGAATTTTACTAATGGAACATTCATTTGAGCCTTAGAAAACAAAATAAAATCGAATCATCAGACAGAATCTTCTTGAAATGCTCACATTTGTTGCAATATCTCTTTAAATTTGAAGTTCAGTTCTTCAGCTGTTGAAACTAGCAGGAAAATGGTATTTTCTTCTGAAAAGTTTACATATTATTTCTGCAGAAGATACACAGAGAAAAGGGGTACTTTATACAAGATCATGAAACTTACTGCAAGGAAAAATTGTTAATTTTCAAGAAAATTGAGGAAATGCATGCCTGAATTTGGTAAATGTTGCACACAGAGCAATTCTACTTCATTTGAAGCTTTTTTCCTTTGTTTAGAAAGTACAAAAATGAGCCTCTTAGCAGAACTATAAAATATTTCAAATATAAGGGAACAACTAAACTGTTGGGTTTTTTAAAGTAGAAACAAATGAGTTCTATGAGTTCATCAAATTTCTGCTCATAATTTTAGAACAAAGATGCTTTGATAGTTTTCATTTGGTATGTTGTACCTTGCTGGGGAAACCATTTCAGTTTTGTAAGGTGGTGTGAGGCAGTATGAATTAAGCAAATGCCTGTGCGGAACTAATGACAAAATCAGCAGACTGGATTTGTGATTTATGTTCAGTCTCACTAGATGACAGGCTTTAGTGTGGAGATGAGCCTTAAGTTGGATTTTTATTAAGTTACTTTGTTTATAAAGATGGATTTAATCCTTAAGTGTATGGAGGAGTTGTTCCGAATCTGAGTCATTTGGTTTTGGAGCTTGTTTTGCCTGCCCTGGTTTTGGAGCAACTGGTAAATGTCTTTGTCCCATTACCGCGGTTCTTTGGGATGCCGGTTGGAGGGTGTGGTGGTGTGAATTCATGAAACAATGTTATAGCTCCGTGAATTACAGCACATATTTTATGTTAGAGGTAAAAGATAAATCATCCCTATCTTAAGTATTTGCAAAGCTACTTAGGACTAAACCGAGAATGTGGCTTTTTTGGTTTGTACTAGCTAGGGCATTACATAATCTTGTATGATGCATACATCATACTAGTGGAACTAGCGCAAAAAGTCTGCTGGGATCTTATAGTAAAAACAAAAATATGAAGATCTTTCACTTGCTAGTCTGCAGTTTGACGCCTCACCCTAATTTTGCAATGAATTTGTAGGTTCTGTTTTGCACATATTGCAATGAATAAAATGAACTAATGATAGACCAAGCTCATTATTGCAATTGAAAATACAATGTAAAACAAGGAAATGATAAAGTAAAAGACTAAAGTAATCTTTCTAACAGATACTAATAAATTCTTCTTTGTTGAGGAAAAGGAAGAGTCCTTAAAAGGCCTGGCAAAAATGCCGTGTTATCTAAAGGATGAAGCAGTTGGTCCTGAGTTACAGATGAATCACAGCTGCTGAAATTGCTTTTTGCTGTTTTCAATAGAAGAATGTATCTGTCTGTGTAAGTCACCTTTAACTGGGAGAGAACTGTCAGATACTGATAGAAGAGATGAGATATGTGGCTGGTGGCGAGAAGTTCAGACCAGTTTGGCTTTCATTTGTTTTCTCAAAGTACAAAGAAAAGGCAAAGTTTTGGTGAGACGTGTTCATTTTAGGTATGTTTTTCACTACAGAACTACTGTTGTTTGTGGTTGGCAGGTGTTGAAATGTTGTGCCTGTGCATTAACAATTAGGAAAGAGTGATCAATGTAGCAGTTAAACTGTATTAAAGTAAAGCAAAGCAAAACCTTGCTTTTCAGAGAAAAAATTAACTACTCTTCCGTTTACAAATTCGCAAAGAATGGGGTTATTTCTATTGAAATTTAGAACTGTAAAATCTGAGGGTTGTTATCGTTTGATTGATCCAAGGCAATCAAAGGCAATATGAATGCTTCCTGCTGTACTTGTTCAAATGTCTGTATAACACTATAATTAACAGTGTTCTCCCAAATTTAAAAAACAATGATTTTGCAGGCTTGCATCAGTCAAGCTCATCTTTGGAAGCCCAATAGGATAGCAGTATGAAAGGGAAATGTGCAAAAAGGACAACTTCTGGAAAGAATGTCTTCTCTTTGTTAATATTTGAGCCAGATGCATTTAGTTGGGAAGGAACCCCTGAAAAAAGTTTGTCTTAGTGATAACAAGGCATAATTCCTGTGCAATAATTACTGTTGAATTGAAAGGCAGACAGATAATTTTCACATTAATGAGTGCAAGTTGCACGTGATGCTGGGGCTCTCGGTGTCACTGACACCGAGTTGCAGGAGATATAACTAACACAAGAGAGGTGGGTTGAAAAGCTCTGAAGCTGTGTTAGGTTCTGGTACAGTGCTTGTAGCACTGAAAAATTCACTTGTGTTTGTAGTTCAAACATTTCAAATATGGAGATTTAGTTTTTATTTTTACTACTATTTTTATTTCATTTTTTAAAATCTTAAAGTCCAGTGTAAAGTAGTAGAACAGATGTAAGTCTTTCTTGATTGAACTTTATCTAATTTCAAATTTATCTATCTTGAATACCTGTCTCTTTAGCAGAGCTGGATGAGAGCCTAGGGATAGTAGGAAAGGGAGCAGCATTAGTAGTAATGCACATGTATGTGGTATTCTAATTTTTCGACTGGTGCAACTTCAGCTGTCAAAATGTACTTCTATGTGGAAGAAGCAGGTAACTGTATTCTTCCCGTAACATGCTGGACCGAGAAATTAGGATACTGCGTATAGAATGCTAACAGAATGTTCCTGGGTTCTGGCACCCAAGCAGGAACAAGTTGTGCCCAGCACAATGGTGACAGAAATTAGCGACTTTCAGCAGCTCTCACTTTCTCAGATTTAAATGGGTACTAGTGGGACCAGCTGAAGGTTACCTTTATGCTGAAGGTTTTCTGCCAGATTTTAGGTTTTATTGTAATTGTTGAAATTACAGCGGTCTTCACAAATCTACATGCTCTATCATACACATAAAATTAAGGGGGGAAAGAAGTTTTGATAAAGAAATATGTGCAGTGAAGCTGCAGGCATGCTCTTTCCTTTCATTACCCAGTAGGCTAGTAACTCTGTGAATAATATAAGACAGCAAGTATTCTGGTAATGATGTGAATTTTGTATTTTGCTTACACGTGTTCTATTAGCTACGGGTCTGGCACATCCAGCTTGCAAAGCTCTTTTGGCAGATTGGCCTGTGTCACCGTTGTAAATCTGTCTAGGTTTTTTGTTGCTTAAGTTAATTTTGGCATCCTGCTTAATTTGCCCAAAACATACATGGACTAGATTGTTATCTATATAGTTCTAGATAAAAGGAATATTGATCAGACAAGCAGTGCTCACATAACATTTAATCTTTTAGAAACGTCACCTTGAACCACATCAGTACAAACCAGATTGCTCTGATACATTCTGCAGCTTCATCTGCATCAAAGTGAGGTGATTGTGAAGTCCTTGAAAATTGTGAACTGACCGCTTTAATTAATTTCTATAATTGCTTTTTTCTTGTAGAGAAGGAAGGTTTATCTGTCTTTGAAGAACTTTCCTTAGTATGCAAGATAGCTCTCGTCACAGGGGGCGGTAGCTGCTGTAAACCTCACCATTTCTTGATCTCTTTTTTGGTGTTGGTTTCATGTGTTGTTCTGGCATTACTGTGGCTTTTATTATTTTTCATTTTGTAAATGAAAAAATTTTCTTTTGCAACACAGTGAGATTTTTTTATTATGTTTGTTCATAAAACTTAACTCATATTTACATTTGCAGAATTAAATATAATGTAGTTTTTAACTTCTGTATCATGAAACATCTAGCATATATTCTTTACTACGCATATATGCACACTTCACACCAAAACCTGTCATGTAAAACCTTTTCACTATTGTCTTGTATACAGTACATTTCATTTGAAAGAATTTAGGGACTCTTTCAAATATGTGAACATTTCTCTTCTTGCACAAAATGTGCAGCAATAAAATTTCCACTGTG
>WAAG01039844.1:3484-22337 GCA_013390105.1 Tichodroma muraria | reverse complement strand
GGGCGGGGCGCGGTGTGCCCGCGGAGCTCTGGCCGCGGCAGATTCGGTCCGGCCGCCGTCCCCGCGGCAGCCTGAGGGGCGCTGAGGAGAACGGGAGGTTTTTGGAAGAGGCGCGCAGAGGAGCCCCGGGCTGACCGCCGGCCCCGCCCGCAGGCTCACGCCATGCTGCGGGCGCTTCCCCGTCTCTGAGGAGAGGCGAAGGGGCGGCAGGGGACGGCGGCGGCGCGATTGCTAAGGTAATGGGAGCGCGTTGCTCTCCTCGCCGTCTTTTTCCTGCTTATCCGCATCTGCGTGGCGAGCGTTTGTCACTCGGCTGTGCCCTGGCGGCGGGATCCCGGTGCTGGTCCCGCCGCGGAGAGCGGAGCCAGCCCCCGGGGTGGGAGTTCGCTCCCCGTCGGTAGGAGCGGACAGGTGCAAGGCGTGTGTTCTGCGTGTGTGTTACGTGTGTGTGTCTGCGGTGCCCGGCCGGCGGCAGGCCGTGCCTTGCCCGGGCCGTGCGGACCCCCAAGAGCAGGGCGGCTGCGATTCGCCCTCCCGCCGGGTCCCGAGGAAGCGGGCCCGGCCTCGGGGCCCGGCGCAGGAGGTGCCTGGGCGCTGTCCGGGCGGTGTGAGGTGCCCACGCCCCGCGGGGCGAGGCTCAGGGGACGCGGTGTCCCGGCAGGTGTGCGGGCAGCGCACGGGGAGCCGGAGCTCTGTGGGGACACGGGACAACTTGTGGTGCCCAGAAACCGCAGGTCTTTCTGGGAAGGATGAGGGGGAGCAAGCGCTGGGGTACGGCTTGAAGGGGGAGCTGGTGCCCTGTGGGAAAACTTGGAAACTGTTTCGCTTCGGTAGCGTATAGCAGTAATACACTTCCACCCGCCCACAAAGTGCGTTTGCATGAAGACAGATTGGTGTGTGAGAGTAAAGCTGCCAGGCACTCTCCTCCCAGAATCTTAATCTCCTGTGACACTGAAAGCATCTTCTTAGTCACTAGATGTGATGGCATAAGTATAGGAGTGTGTTGCAGGGCCAGTAAGAAGCTTCAAGTGTTTTTTTTTTCCCGAGGAAGATGCTGATTTTTGTATAAATAACGGCACGCTGCCCCTTGAACGCCGCAGACATAATAGCAGCCAGGGCTGCCGCTCCGAGGAGCTGACTACGCCTGTGGCTCTGGGCTTGGCGTCCCGTCTGCACCGGCGCTGCCCTCGCTAGGACGGCCTAGGTAAGTCGGGGCTTCCTTCCGCTGACCTGTGAGGGACTTGGCAGAACTGCATCCCAGTCGTAGCCTTTGTGCTACATGATGGTTCCCTGAAATTAAAGATATGCATAATTTGCTCTTGATTGAATTTTGTTTGCTGACTGCCAGTGTGTAGGGATTGGAAAGAAGGAAAATCTGTTTTTGATCAATAAAGTCATACTGTGAACCTCACCTTTGTGTTGGCATGTTGCAGCAGATATTGGTGGTTTCCCACCCCAAAAGCAAGCTACTTTTCCTCTGTGTTTCTGGAGAAAGTCGTTTGTGAGCTGTTACTGTGGGATTTATTTTTATTTTTGAGTAGAAGTGTATTTGATATCGTAAGTTTCCTTTTTTTGTTTTTATTTTTTTTTTTAATGACAGATCTTTTCTAATCTTGCAGATCAGAAGAACTAGGAATTGTTTACTGTGGGGTTATAATCTATAATACTTTCTCACCAGCTCATTTAGAACACTTTCACTGTACTTCCTTGTAAATCTGCTTTAAAAAAGAGGTCATGTTGAAGAGCAGTTATTGACTTGGGGGCATATTGTTACAAGCACAGAATAATAGTTAATAGTGTTCATTGCTTGAATGTGTGTGTGAAATGCTGAAGAAACTGTTTAGACTCAGCCAATATTGACTTTAGATGAGCTGTTCCTTTTTCTAATGACCTGACTGATAGAACAATTGATGACAAACGTTCCGATTTCCTTCCTAACTGGCTACAAGTGTGATGAATTAGATAGCTCTTCCCCATTCTGAACTGTATTAGAGGGAAAAACAGTGATTTGCTGCACATCTTATACTGAGGTTTACAGTAATAGAAGATTGCTGTTCACCTGCTTTTTCTGTTTTTTTTTCTTTGCTACTCTTCCCTTGTAAGAAAAGTTGCACTAGGTTTCTGCATAGAGTAATTATCAATGCTGCTTCCCTTAGTTTCTCTCTGACAGTTCCTGTGATGCAGGTAATACAGATACCTGTTATAATCAATGATGCCCAGGGATAAGAGGAAAAGGTGTGTCCTCTTAAAGCAGCAGTTACCTCCTTGCCAACCACTTACAAGGTGTTTCAGTGTCTAGCATGCAATTCTGGTGAGCATACTGGTATGACAGAAATGAGCAGAGCACTTTTCATTTGTGGCAGTAACTCTGCTTTTGTTAATGCTTCTGAGGTAGCTGAGGAAAGCTGAATGCATGGACAGGAAATGCTAGGCTTTGTTATCGTCCATTTGAGCAGGCAAGAAGGGGAGAAAAGAAGAGGGCAGTCCTGTCCCAGCAGACTGCAGCAAACTAACAGATGGCAGGGAAAGAGAAGAAGCTAATATATGTGGAGTAGCAGGAAGAGAAAATAGCTGCAGTGTGTCATTTTACCACGGTACATTGGGATGCTATGTTTGTCTGTGGTGAAACTTTGGGATCTTGCAGTGCCGTGGCTCAAGCTTCCTAGCAGAAGTACAAGGGTGTTGTGGGGTGATGATTTTTTTCTTTCCTTGATATCGATATGAGTCTTCAGCTTTTCAAGAACAAAGGATAATTAACGAAAGGGCTTTGGCTGGGTAGACCTTTGGTATCTAAATCAAACACTCCAGTTGTACAGTGGCAGCAGAACAAGGGCAAACTGCTTTTCCTGTGCTCAGTGTTACAAGAGTACAGTTTTGCCCTTATGATGTGTTATTGTGTTGTTTGTGCACGTTACCTGGAGCTTCAGTTTCTGGAAGCACTCTAGATGCTCTCTAGAGGGGAGATTGTAGGAACGAACAAGTCCACCAAGCAGCCCCGGACTGTTTCAGGTAACAAATATTGCACTTAATTTTCAGAACTGAAGTGCTCCTGTTTCCTCCTGGGACTCTTCTCAACATCTTCATGGCTGCATTATTATCTGTGTCAATTGACACCATGGCATTATAATTACAGAGAAAACCTGTGTAGAATAAGAAGATGATGTTGGTGATTTCAAAGGGTGTTTCTTCACGTCAGACTTTGAACTGCTGTCCCCAGTGTGGTGTAAGATAGCACTCTGCCTTGTGAAGTATCAAGCAGCATGGTGTCCTTGTGCTGTTACTGAAGGTGTAATAGTACATTTAACCCTGTTCACTTGCAGCTTGGTCTTCATGAGACGAGCTGACCAGAGCTGTGCTGGCCAAGCACATTTCAGAAACTTCTGGGTGGCTGTAGGTGGTGATGGTGTTTTTTTTTCTGAAGCATCTGGTCAATCGCTTTGTTTCCGTGGAGTTACACATCTGACTTCCTCAGGCTAACAAAATTTCCTCTTCACATCTTTGAGCACTTACATATAGTAGCATATGTCTTCATATTCTGAACTGAATTATTGTGTTCCTACATCTCTATTTTTTTCCTGCAATTTCTGCCTCCATTCTTCATCTTCTAACTTCCTGTCTGCTGACTGTGAGAGGAATGCTTGCATTTTGGTGCTGGTGGATTTATGGGGGTGTAGAGGTGGCTAGAGTACTTTGAAAAATTTGGTGTACCTTTCTATCTTTTAAAAGATAATAATAGATGTATTATGGGGAGTTCTAAACTGTTTGATTGCAACTTTCCCTCAATAATATAATGGCTTTTAAAGTTTATAAAGAATGATATTAGTGTTAGTGTATCCACAGTGTTTTTTTAATCTATATGAATTTTACCATGAAAAGGTGTTTCCAGGATTTCAGTTAGTGTTTCCACCATATTGTGGTGACTGAGGAATGAACTAATTTCTGTTGTTTTGCTCTATGAAGAGGAGCAAGAAAAAGGAGCTAATTTGTGTTTTTCTTGGTTGTCAAGCTCTAGAAAAATTGTGGAGTCAGGAGAGACTGCTGCTACCCACTTATGTTGCATCAGATCTCATACTATTTTTTAGCATCTCTGCTGCGGGTGGCAAAGAATGTGGAGAGAAGGAAAGAGAAGAAGATTAAAATTTCAGTGAGCAATAAGGTTCTGATACTCTGCCGTCCCAGGAGCTCTGCATTGTCATGCTGGAAACAGCTGTGTGTTCCTGGACTCAGCAGCACAGGTACTGCCCTTTGCCTGCACAGGGGTGGTGGGCACCATGAGGCAGGGAGGAGGAATTAGTGCTGCACTTCTGCAGAATCTTCAGTTACACAGTATAAACATTATCCCGACAGTAAAGGACAATATTTCATCTTTTTCATTGTGCTTATAGGACCTGGCATCAGCAGTGAAATGTTCACGGGGTAGTTAAACATCCTCACACTACAGGCCTACTCTGCTATGGGGATGTGTGTTGAGCAAATGATAACTAATGGCTTGCAAGTCAGTGTTTAGATGTCCAATTTATTGCTCTTTCATTTGTTGTGTGAATGTGGGAAGTCACTTAATTTCACTGTGATTTAATTTATCATTTTGTAAAAGAAAATACTATTTGCCTGTGTCACAGATGAGCAACTAGTTTTAGATTGTGTTCATCAGTGTAAGAGCAATCTGGCAGAGACACGTGTTAGCTCAATTAAACTAGCTGTCTTTATAGGAATATTATAGTGTAACAGTAGCAGTAGTCCAGTATATTAGTATTTATAGTGTATGTAGCCTATACTGGTATTTGTAGCAGTCCAGTTATGGCATTGTGAGGTTCAGGTTAAATGAACCACAGCACTGGGATTTGTAGGCTTTTTGATTTGTAGGAACTGTGTGGATGTGTGGTGTGTGGACTTGAGCTAGCTAATTCAGGAGTGGCTTAAGTGCTTTTTACATTGCAATTACCGAAGTGATTTGTGTGTAATTTGTGTCTGAAAAGGCTGTGTGCTGTTGTGGTAAGCAGCAGGGCAGTGAAATCATAGTATATTGCATTGAAGTAGGTGGGATGCATCCAGTTGTGTTCATTTGCACCAGGGGTATTTCATGGTGCCATGTCTTCAAGAACACCTGTGTTTTTGGGTAGCAAATTTCCCATTTTATTTGATTGCAGAGTACTTGCAATTTTCCATCCTCTTGAGAATGAACAACCCGCAAGAGCTCTCAGCACTTTGGGACATTTTAAATGAGATTATGCAGTCACTGATCAATGCAGGGCTGGATTGGTTCTATCAACTTGCATAAGATTGCTTGAAGGGAACTTCATTTCAGCAGGCTCTATTGGGAACAGAGAGTTTAGGTGGAGTAAATCTGAATTTGGAATCTAGCAAGCACTGAGGCCTGTGTTTTATTTATTTAGTTGGGTTTTTTTTAAGTTTTAATATTTTCTTGTCAGTATGTATCAGAGCATCCATTATTTTGTGCATCTTCTCATTCAGTTTTATATTTGAATCAATTTTCTTCTGTTGTTTCCATCTTACTGGATACAATGTAAAATACAAAGTGCAGCCTGTGCCCCAGAAGCAGCTTACTGTAGTTGCAATTAGTATTTTCTATGGTACATAAAGGTGAGGCACTTTCAGAGATGGTGTATTTGATGGACCAGCTTCAAAGAACAGGATGCTCTTAGCACACCTAAACTGATCCAGTGGAAGATTTATATTGGAGAACGGATTAGAAGTCTACCCTCAAGCTCCATATGATCAATACAGTTGCCCATTTTTCACAGGGAACGATTCTGGCCAATAGGTTGGCATTGTTGCAAAACAACGAAACACAGCTTCAGCTTTGTAGCTGCTGCTCCTTGCAGCTGATAGTGCTGAATAATTACTGCTGTAGTTTGGGATCACCAATTCACATGAAGTTCAAAGTTGAGCTATAGCTATCTCTTTGCATTTCTAAATTTATATAGCACTGACACTTGTTTTAGTTAAATATTCAGCATATATTTGCTATCACATTCTTTGTAGCTGTCCTTGGTAACAGCATGTTGGCTCAGAGCCTCTCCAAGAGGCCTTGCACTCACAGCAGTATTGTTTTATTGGAAGGGAGATTGATTACCAGTGAACACTGCATTTTTTTTCAGAATTCTTCGGAAGAGGGATGGATATACTGGAGGCAGTTTCTTCCTGGTATAACGTCCTTCTGGTCCATTAAAAGTAAATTTAGTATGCAAGTGCCCATTTTAGCAATTGATTTTGTAAAGGGAAAAAATTGCCTAGTTGACCAGCAATTTGTATGTCAATATTCACTACCATCCATCTCCATTCCATTTTTCCTTCTGGATATCTTGGGAAGTCAGGACCTAGGCAAAGTTAGATGCCAAAAATTACTTTATATTGATTTCCACCCCTCTGTTTGCTGGATGTAACATCCAGATCCAGACAGTATTTTCAGCATTCTAGAATAGCTAAGAATATCTGCAGGTTTAGAAATATATAAAATCAAAATGGAGTGTGTGGCAAGCTGGGGAAAGGGGAGGAAAGTAAACCAGTTCTATGGCTTATCAAGAAGCAATCTGTTCACCTGCCAGGTGACTAAGGCAGATTGCCAGTGGCTCACACAAATGGAACAACTAGAACTGTCCATCCTGAGTGTTGTCTGTTAGTGACAGTGTGAGCACTACCACAGGTGTTGCAGATGGAGAGAAAATTACCCAAGACCATGGAGAGCGCCCTTCTTGGAGGTGGTGAGGCCTTGGTGATCCCTTGTTAGCAATATTCTGCTTACACCACTAAACCGTTAATATTTACTTTTTTTATTAACCAACATACATGGTTGGGAGCAGCAAGTGATTGGTAAGTACTTACAGACACCTACACATTAGATTACTCATGGGCTGAGTTTAAACTTGTGTCTATCTGCAGGAGGCCAAGTAACTTGGATTGACTCATGTCTGAGAGCTAGTTTGGCCTAAAAGATGGCTGGGTTCATACTGCATGTTATTGGCCAGAGGGGTTTCAGACCTCTGGCCCCCAGCTGGTACCTCTGTGGCCTGAAGATACATGTGATTGTTGTGGATGGTTTTGTTTCCAAACGCTGTGTTTAAAAACAAAATGAGATTGTCCTGCAACCCACCAGAAGGATGAGGTTATGCATTGTAGGGCTTGGGACATGTTGGGAAGCTGTGTGATATTGCAGAACCTATTGGGAGACTGATGCAGACATGGATAAGAAGTAGGGAGCCCAACCCTGTGTAAGATGATCCATGCTGACTCTTGAGGGCAGGTGCTGATTGTGGAGAACTGTGTTCCCAAATGTGTGTCTGCTTAGGTTTGGAGCTCTACAAATGAGAACCTGGGAGCAAGCTAGCAGTTAAGCACTGTGGGTGATCAGGAGTCCAGAGCTTGCTCCCTGCCCTAATACTGTGTGGAAATGTAGGACGTTTTGAGGTTAAGTTTTCCACAGGAGAAACACTTAGTTATGGAAGGGCACTGCACCTTTAGGAAATGTTTGTAAGAGTAGTAGAAATGGGAAATCCCAGCCTTCATCAGGATCCCAGTTTCCCTGAAAAGAAGAAAAAGCAAGTGTTCTGGAACTGGGTCCTCTCTTCCTGCTCTGTCAGAGTGAGGCAAAAGTGTCTTGGCTTGTTCCCTGGCCTAGATGTGTGCCCATCCTTCATCCTGCCAGTTGTAGAGTGAGAAAAGTGTTGAGCTCCTGTGCTTCAGCACAGGGCTCCCTGTGAGCTTGTACCTCAGAAAGAGGAGGAATGGGGTCCTTTAGAGCCCTTGAATTCTCCCAGTGTGAACAAAACTGCTTTCCCACAAACAAAGGAATTCGTTTGGCAAAAATTTGAACTTTAAGTGCAGCTGCTGGGAGTGTTTATACTTTGTTCCTTTAAAAAGACAGCAGACTCAGTATTGTTGATAGAACTGCAGATCTCAGTACTTGCAAGGAGGGGCAGAAGGTCTGGGATGATCTTCTACTAGGAAACTACTTTCAGGGTAACTTCAGTTACTCCAAAAATAGTTTTGATGTCCAAAACAAAGGATTGAAGGATTTTTGGGTGCTTTGGGAGCTATACTTCACTGATGGAAAGCAGACTTCTTTCTCGGCCCCTCCACGCAGGGGAGCAGAGCCGTGGTATCCGGGGTGAGGCCAGACCTTCGCTCTGTCACTGCTGACTGTGGCGTGGCTCCCTATGTGTAGCCCTTATGTCCTCCTCATAGGCTCAGGGGAGGACATACTTGCAGAGTCTTGATCCACTGGGCACGGTGGTGATGTGCCATGTGTAGCTCCAGTGTTTCCAAGAAAGGAACTGGTGAAGATGGTGGAGTTTTGATCTCAGCTCCAGTCGTCCTGGCTTTGGTCCATTCAGATGGGTGCTGTATCTGTTCCTCTTTTAAAAGCTATTTCACTCATTATGCGGGTTTACTTCTGAAGGAGGAGTAGAGGTGAATTGTGCAGTGCTTGGACTGAGTTACACCAGTGAAAAGCAGAAGATATCCCAGGTAGGGCCTGGGGATCCTCTGGCTGGTGTGTTCACCTTGGTCAACAGGTTCAGCTTAATGATAGGCTGTATGTTGCCTTCCAGTATACACAACTTGCATGGCATGCCCAAGTCCTGGTTTAATGAGTAATAATTAACCAGAAAAAGAACATGAAGACAAGTTTCTTCCCAGTGCAATTTTGGAGAGGTTTATGTAATGGTTGTGAAATATCAACTTAATATTAATGGAGATTAATTGTATTTGGTGTAAGTGATTTTTCCTTCTGTCTCTTCCCTTCTATCACCTTAATAACGACCTATTTGATCTAAATATTCTAGCAGATCAGCTAGAGATTTTTCCTATTAGGTAATTATGAGTTCAGCAAGGCATGTGGTTATATGATTTCTCAGACATGTGAAAAGTCGTGTAGTCTAGTTGTATTTCACTAATTAGGTAGAAATTAACTAGGTATTAATGACATGAAATTGTAAGTTACTCTGTGATTGTGTGCTAAAGCTCTAAATCTCTCATGATTTGATATTAATGCTACGTGTCAATTACAGGCTGCCCTTGAAATATATTAATTACTTAGCATAAAGGTAATTCTCACTTATTATCACCCAAAATTATATTTCAGCTGAGCAGTCCTGATATATATCTCTATTATATATAAATGGGGATTCATTTAGCTGCTTCTGTTTTCTGTGATTCAGCTTTCCCTATTTTACAAAACTATTTTATCTCACCTGTGCAAGAAATGTTTTCCACTGCAAGTTTTGCTTATTAAGTTTACGGTTTATTTATTACGATGCAGAATAGGAGTTGAAATATGACCTTGTATTAGTTTGTTAATCCAGGTGATATTTTCAAGAAATAGTTTGTTTTGTAGGATTTATTCTAATGCACTTATTTCTTTCTTTGTTATGTATAAACCCCAGAGTCTATAAGGACTCAAAGGTGTGCTAATTTCTATGAAACACATGGGGTTTTGTGTCTGTAAGAGGTTTCTTACAGCAGTCTTCTTTCCAATGTTCTTTTCTGATAGCAGTCAATGTGTTTGTGAACACTAAGGGGAATCTCTTAATTTACTGCTCAGATACTTTCATTGAATTTACACATACACAGAGATTAAATGCTGACAGTATTTATGGATTAAAATGTAAAGGTGGTTTTCTTCGAAATTTTGTAATTACAGTTCTGTATCAGAAACTCTAAGAAGGTAAACTGGAAAAAATATTTTCTTGATTTTCAGAGCATATTTTTAATTGGTTATTCCACCTTAAAGTTCGTTCATCCTTTCATGACATGTGGGAGCCTTATCTCTTTGCAGCTTCTGGTTTTTGGGAGAATGAGGAGCCTGATCAGATAAGAACGAGAGAGAGAGCTCTTACTGTGATTCAGTGCATTTTGTCAGCAGCTGTCTGTCTAATCCAGTGTGCTTATATTTCTTAGGGGAAAAGCAGAAGTGTTCTATAAAAAAGAATAAAACATAAAAAGGAAAAAATCAGTGAGAGGAGAATGTACCCTCTCTTTTTAGCATATTTTTGGTAATATTTTTCAAAGGCTTAATAGGCCATCTTATCCATAAACAAGAAGTTGAAGACTGCTGATTTTTTCCTTGTGTGTGGCAGAGTGAGAGAATGGCTAACACAAATGGTGTTCAATTTTTATCACTTTTGATGCTGAGGAGTCCAGATTGCTGCAAGCATGGCTATTGTCAGAAAAACAGCTGTGGGAAAACAGCAGCATCTTTGAACATGAAAGTTGAAATTTAATGACTTTTTTTTTTTTTAAGACACGCATTTGGATTTAGATTGCTGATGTGTGGCTGCAGGCTGGGATGAGTTAGCCCCGATAATGCAGCAAACTGCCCAGAGGAGGGAGGAGCTGACTCCTCCCTCTTCAGATACTTCGGTGCTCTTCAGACAGTAATTGGTGAGGTTCTTAGCTGGAGGCTGTCTTAATTAAGCTAAAGGCTTACTTAAAAAAACCCGAAAAAAACTACATAAAATCTTTGTTTTCACTCTTCTCAGCTAAGCGTAGCTGAAATTTCTTTGTAAGACTTAGCTGGATTCGCTCCTGGCTGATACATCACAAACATGTGCTTAGAAAGGTTCAGAGGGCAAACTCTGTTTTCAGTCTGTGTAGTGTTGTAGGGTTGACTTCCTGCTTGCATCTGGAGTAGACTGGGCTGACATTGAAGAAAAAATTGTGTAGTTTTTTTTGGTTTGTTTCTTAAGAGAGGACTGTGCAAATCAGATGTGGACTTTCACATACAATTATATTATTTAAAGGGTTGCAAATGCAGCATGTTAACATAGTAGTAGGGTAAAAAAAGCTGTATTTTGACCATGGGGAGTCTCATTTGTGTTTGCGCCAGGCAGCTCTCTGGAGAAGGATCTGGGGATCCTGGTGGACAACAAGCTGTCCATGAGCCAGCAGTGCCCTTGTGACCAGGAAGGACAATGGGATCCTGAGCTTTATCAGGAGGAGCACAGCCAGCAGGTCAAGGGAGGGGATCCTGCCCCCCTTCTCAGCCCTGGTGAGGCCATGTCTGGAATGCTGTGTCCCATTCTGGGCTCCTCAGTACAAGAGAGACATGGAGCTCCTGGAGCGAGTCTAGCAAAGGGCTATGAAGAGGGGATTAAAACATCTCTCTTATGAGGAAAGACTGAGACAGCTGGGCCTCTTCAGCCTCAAGAAGAGGCACCTGAGAGAGAGCCTCATCAATGTATTTAAGTATCTGAAGGGAAGGTACCAAGAGGATAGGGCCAGGTTCTTCTCTGGGGTGCCAAAGCAGCAGGACAAGAGGCAGAGGGCAGAAACTGGTGCACTGGAAGCTTCACGTGCACATGTGGAAGAACTTCTTTACTGTGCTCGTGAGCGTGCACTGGAACAGTTACCCACAGAGGGTGAGGAGTCGCTCTCACTTGGAGATACTCAAAAGCTGTCTGTACTCAATCCTGAGTAACGTGCTGTAGGGGACCCTGTGTGAGCAGGAGGGTTGGACCAGTTGATCTCCAGTGGTCTCTTCCAACACCAGCCATTCTGTGGTTCTGTGAAGCAGTCCTGCATTACTGGGTGCTGAGCTCCAGTCAACTCCCTTATGTTAAAAAGCTCAAGTGTAGTAGAATCTGCGGGACCCAGCATTGCTGTACTTTCACCTTGAAGAGCCAAGAACAAGCTCCCCATGTCATATCACTGACTTATTTTATCTGTAGGGTTTTTGTTTTTTTTTTTCTGTAGAATACCAATGAGAAAAATTTCAGTGCTTTTAAAAAGGGTATAAAGGAAAGAGAACAAACTTGGACAATGGTTAGAGTCCTCACGATTCCTCGAGGGCCCTGGCTTGGCATTCTAAGGCTCATCCCAGCAGCAGCAGTGCCTGGGCTGCGTGGAGGGGATGCCCACACTTGTCTCTGCTTCACACTGCACCTCAGTCCTACCTGGTCTCCAGCCTTGTTGTCTGAGATGTCCATCCTGCTGCTCTTCCTGCAAAGGTGGCCCTGCTCCTGCTGCTCCTGACTGAAATCCAGCAGCAGATGCTGGGCACTCGTGGGAACCACTTTTGCAAATTTCTGACTTCCAACAGCAGATTGGTTCACTTGTATTGATTACCTTATGTAGATGTTATGTGGATCTTCATGTTGGGCTTATGTAGATCTTCAAAGTTAACGGCTCCCTCAATGTCACCGTGAGCGGCACGCCAGCTGCTCCTGCATATTGTACGTGATGTTATTGTCTTGTTGCACTGGAGTAAATAAAAAGCTTCAAGAAGTGCTATGGGGGAAAATACGGAAGTACCAGAAAAGATCAAGTGAGCTGACAGTGTAACGAGAGCAACAGAATTTGTAAATGTGGATGTTCAGAGTGAATAATGCAATGGGTGAAGCACAGCTAAGTAATGCTGCAGAGGGCTTTTCAGTTAGAAATTGTAATTTTGTTCTTTTAAGAGCATTTCTGAATTGAAAGTTAGTTGCAATTGTTTTCTTTTAAAGCATGCATATAAAATCTCACATAATGTAAGTGGTAAATGTGGTCTTTATATACTGCAGGTGAAGCTGAAACCTGTGTGACTTGACATATGCTTTCAACTCTGCTTTGTAATTGCCTTCAGAAAGTTACATAAAATCTCAACCCAGTTCCTGCTCCATTCAACTGAGTGATGGTAACCTAGAGCCTAATTCTTCAGTGCCTTGAAATCATGACTAGGAAGTATTGTGAAAATGCACATTTGTGTAAATAACTTGAAGAGCTGTAATTCAAAAATGCTTTACCCTTCATCATCTGTGTTGTTTAATTGTTTTGGCATCTAATAATTTTGCTTAGAGAATTTATTCCATTTCCTTTTTAGCTCACAACCTGGCACAAGTGTCGTGTTTGGGCTTCTAGGAAGACATGAGTTGTAATAGGGGTAAAAATTAATTTATGTCTTTTAAATAAAAAAATAGTGTCTAAATTGGTCTGAACATGCCTTTAAAGGGTGATATCTATCTATCTATCTATCTATCTATCTATCTATCTATCTATCTATCTATAGTTTAACTCAGCCTTGAACTGTATTACTAAATTTCCAAATCGGTACATTTGCATTTGTGCCCACTTGTGTGTGTGCATTCATACCTTATAAAAGAAGAAGATGAATGACTCTGAATTGGTGTAGATTATTTAACCTTGGTTTCTTTTATGTTTTCTTAAAGGAGGTATCTCAGCTGCTTCTGGCTCTAGTGATGAGTGCTATGTTACAGCAGTAGCCTTTTCACTGCTGAGAAAGGACAGAGCTGGGATATGGTTTGAGCTTGTCTGATTCTAGGCTCTTGACTTGTCCTTGGGAGCTGATAACTGAGAGCTGGAATGGCTCAGGGCTGCATTATACATATAATTGTATGCTGTGTATGTATATTGTATGCTGGGGCACTTTGTTGCCTGTGGCAATGTGGAAGCGGGTAAAGAAAGGAATAGGAAAGTATCTTTTTCCTTAAATAGGGGAGACAGTTTAGTGGTGAACTGTGTTTTAGAAAGGAATGCATAGGTTATGCTTGTGTGAACGTGGATTTTTTTTTCTCAGTTTTTAATGAAATATGTCGAGATGAGATATTTCAGTATTTTCAATGTTAAAGAAATTGAATTTGTCAGAGAGTTTTAATGCCAATGTCTGTACGAGGCAATGTTACTTCTTACGTTAGGAAAGGTCACTACATGGGTCCACAGCAGCCTCTAATTTAAATGTAACTTGTCAAATGTGCTGGTGGAAAAAAACCTTAAAATATAGCATTTGGCTTAGAACTTAAAGTGCCTTCCCCGCATCAGGCCCTTTTTTTTTTTTTTTTTTTTTTTTTTTTTTTTTTTTCCAAATGATGCTGTTGCCTCAAGGCTGGCATGACCTGGAGGAGATGAGGCAGCAGTTCCAGTTCTATGCTTCTAGAAGATAAGGAATATTATGTGGTTGTCTGCCTGTGTCCTGTTGCTTCTTCCTGGCTGTGTCATGAGAAGAGGTGAGGGAAGCTGTTTACTCTGAGCAAGCAGCTATGCCTCCCTCATTCTTGGCTGCTGCTCTGGGGTTGTGGAGAGCTGGAAGGGGCTTGGAGTGTCTGCAGGCGAGAGCTGTCAGCGTGCCTGACAGTCTGCTGCACCCGCCGGTTTCAGTGGGGTTTCACTCTGCCTCACAGCAAGCTGCCTCGGCTTTTTCTTTGCAGGTACCTCAAAGCTTCTAGAAAAGTCAAAGCTATTTGTGCTACATAGTGAGGAAAGGAAGTGTGTGAAGTACTAATTGGATATTCTTCTATTCCTCATTCTAAGAATGAGGGCTTACGACAAAACTTCGGAACCATGGGAGAAATGTGTGTGTGTGATGACCCAAACCACAGCTGTGTGTGGTCCTTGTTCTTGGGGCGTTATCCCATAAACCAGTCAGTTCTGGCACAGTGTGATAAAATCCTGCATGGGGTGAAGTCTGGAGTGTGATTCCCTCTGTACCATCCTTGTCTGTCTGCCTGGGAGGCAGTTGCGTGTCTCTCCATTGCTTCCTGGAGTGATGCTGACTTTTGCTCCTGTCCTTGCAGTCTGAGCGACGAGAGGCAAACATGGCCCAGGCACCCACTGATCCAAGTACTGCAGAAACTGCTGACCCAGAGGAGAGTTCTCCAAATATGATAGTCTACAGGAAGGTAAGGATTTGGAACTATGTGAAAAAATCCCTTTTCGATGTGGTTGGCTCGTGAAAGAATCCCATGCCCCTTTTGAAGTCAGAGGTATATTTCAGACTGCTTGGATGCGTAGCTGAAAGAGTTTTCAGGAAAGTAAGTGTTTCAAACTATAGCATTTGAGAGCTTGGAAGTTGAATTCTGTTCAGTGGAAGCACTTGAGCTTATTAGTATGAAATATTTGATGACAAGCTAGTAACTTGAAATTTGTAACTTTTTGTCTTATGACTTCAGGTAATTGTTCAAGTTTACCGCAGCTAGCTAAAAGAACTGTACGTATCTTCCAAGTTTTATCATACTAAGCATGAAGCAACATCCATACAGCAATCTTTTGGTACTTTTTTCTTACATTCATATTGTGTTTCTTGTTGTATAATTAGCAGTTTGATTCTTTGTAGGTCATTGTTCTTATTTCCCATGCCTTGCTTAAATTAAAAAAAAGAGTATTTTCTCAAGTGCTAGGGAAAAATGAATTAGACAAAGGTGAAACAACAGCAATGTATGATGTTAAAGGGCATTCTTTCACCATGATATAATGTCTTATTCAGAAGTACATTTGAGGTAGCATAAAAGCTGAAGGAAAGCTATCTATCGACCCATTTGCAAAGGCATTGTTTTATTCTGGGGTAGGTGTATCCTTCATCTTTGAAATTTAATGTTTTTGTAGTTTAATAATGTAAGTATACTTTATTTAGCCTGCAAAATATTTCTATGTAGTATGCAGAAGTGCTGTATGGTTCTGACAGAAATTTCTAGCATAGCTTAAATAAGCTACCATTCTGTTAACTCAAGACACTGAGCTACAGTGCTAGCTCAGATCAAGCTTCCTCAAGTGTCGTACGATCCTGGGTAAAATTACTGAAATGTGTTGGAGGTACATGGTTATGTTTTCTTCTTGCATGGCTGCAATCTTGATGACTTTCATACGCTGAGGAAATAATTTAGGTTTCGTATGGAGCATGAGTTGTTTAAAGTGTTACTTTTTGATATCCATAATTTTGGTTTAGTTGTTGTGTATTTGGAATCTGGAATTGTTAACATGGGAAAAATTTCTGGGTAATGTGTAGGCTTGTTTGTTTTGAATGTGTTATGAACACACTTTGGCTGCTAATTTGGAAGTAGCACTAGTCAGTTAGTCAGATAATTTTTTTCCAACCTGTTTGCTGAGAAGTCCAACACCCTAGTAGGCTGAAGTAGATACAGGATATGAAGGAAATGTCTGGTTGTGTGATCTAGAATTAGGGCATTAAATCTGTGAGTCTGCAGAGTATCCACTTACCTGTTCTTGAAAACATCGTTTTATTTGTGTGCCTCACTTTCTATTCATCTCGTGGCATTTCTACTTTAGGATTTCTCCATTTCTTTTCCTTTTAGTGTTTCATTATTGTCATGTAGAATAGAGCTGGTGAGTTCTCTGGAATCAGTGGGGAATATACTCCTACTATTTGATTCATCATCTCTCCTTACTGGTTTTCCTCTGATGTCAGTATATTCAACACTTCATAATACAGTCACCTGTCAAAATACATAGTTGTCTTTTAGAATAGCATGCCACATGCATTGTACAGTAATAGTGTATTCTGTATTGTCAATTTTAAGCTAACATGTCTGTCAGGTTTTTTTGCTGAGTGTTTCTATTGCTTTATGAATAAGAAATGTTGATATTACCTTTTTTACAGGGTAAATTTTCATTGGTGATTCACTTTCTAAATGTAATTTGCATTTTAGATACTAGTTTTAATATTAGCATTTGGCATTATTTGATACTCTGATATTTTTTTGATATTATTTTGATATTAGTTAGATGTATTACACATCAATTTTATGTTCCTTAGTGCTGAAAAATCATGCAAAATTTGAGACAAGACTGTTATTCTTTTGATTATCTCTCCTCTCTCCAAATGAATGCTTAGTTCGTCATCTCTCATTTCCTTTCAAATGGCTTGATTGCCAGTCATGAATGAGAAAAATGCTGCACTGGACTCCCTGAAATATTGATCACAATCTGCCAGAATACCCTACAGTTCAGGGTTGGTATTGTGTCACAGCAGAAGGAAAGGTTTGCTTCTCACCGCAGGGATCCCAAGGTGCAATTGTTGATTCCCCTTAGGAAGAATAAATAAGGGTGGGCTTCGACAGTGGAACCACAGTAAATCCTGCTGTGTGAACTGTTTTGTTGCTTACCATAACTGTCACGTTTGTGGGTTTTGGGGGAGGAAAGCCCTGCAAGTAGAACCTCAAATTGTTAATACTTCCTTTACTGAGAGTCTCTGGGGTCTGTTCGAAGTTCATGTGCCAGCAGCTTGGTAGTAGCCTGGTTTTCTTCTAGTCACTAATGAAAGGTAGACACATTTAGAGGACAAACTGCATTGTAGGTGGTATTGAGCATCCCTTTAGGGCAACCTTTCTCTGTTTTGTTTATGGAGAAAAGCCTGGAACAGGCTGTGCTCTTTATTTAGGTGGGTAAAACTAGGTGGGATGGGTTTTGGCTGTGCAGAACAAAATAAACTAATTTATTTTGACTCAAATGACTTCATGATATTCTCTATGGAATCCTGCAAGCAAATGGATTCTAACTGCTTTGTTTGCTACAGCAGATGGTCTCAATGAGATAAGTCTTATTTTCTTCTACCTTTCAGGGGTTGATATTTATCAATTTGTGAGGCATGTTATTTTTTTTTCCAAGATACTCAATGTTGCTCCACTGTTTTGAATGACACATGTGTGTGAATTAAGTAGTGCAGATGCATTTGTTACGGTAAGCAGTGTTTAGGCTATGATTTGCCTCACCCTACCCTTTTTAAGATGAATTGTACCCCAAACTACCTGAGCTGTATTGACCAGGTCTCCAGTGACAATCATGGGTACCTAGCTGTCAGGTAGTTGTGTCATAGGATAAGACATTTATAATTAGGCAAGCTGCATTCCACTCCTTGGGCTTGTGTGTCCTCTCATCCTATGCATGTCAGTGCTGAGCCCTGGGCTCTCACAGGGCCACAGGTGGTGCTGCAGGCAGGGTGGGCTGTCAGTTACCTGTGCAGTGCAGTGGTGCTCAGTGGAGGTGTAGGGGTGCTGCAGACACTGCATTGCCATTTAAATGCTCTGCGAGTGCACCGAGTCTGGCCACATCTGGAGAAGATGCTGATGTATTTTTTGATGGGATTATTACTGGGAGAATGGTGCACAATGCTTAAAAAGACTGTTTGAAATGCACCCTACTTTTCATGGGAGCAGGGAATGACATCCCCATCCTTACTTCATTCTGCGAGCATTGTGTGGGTGCTGCAGCATGGGAGGAAAAAAATGCAGAAAAACCCAGTGAGAGGAGAAGAACCTCTACTAGCCAATAGTAACAAAAAATATAAGTTGATTTTAAATGCTGGTCACATTCTCTTGAAATCCAGCCACCCTTGATTAGTCTTTTTTGCAGGTGCTGGTGACTCTGTCTCAGGGGCCCTTTGGCTGATTGTTAAAATAATCCACATCTGAAAATTCCTCTTCTGCAGACAGTATTGAAAGACAAATGGTTCCCGGACGCATTTTGACACCAGACCTATTAAGTGACATATTATCAAAATAATTTGGCAAATCAAATTTTCTTACATAAAGGATGATGGAAAATTGTAATGTCACTGCAAGAAAAATCAAAATATTTAGAGGTTGGCTAAATAAGAACTGAAAATACCAATAAGGAGGAGAACTTGGGGAATACAACAAGAAGGATGAAAACACAGAAATTAAAATATAAATTGGATAGCAAGGTGTACTTGTTCCTGAGAGAGATCTCCTATGACAGGGAGGAGTTTGCAAACAGTGGTATTTAGAGAGTTTTAGAGCCACTGGAGCATGTATGTTCTGAGGGATATCAAAGAAGTGATTTACATTATCTGATGGTAGATCTCCATTTCTGCTTAATTTTTGCCATACACATCCTCTATATCTGCTTTCTAATGTTGGCACTTAGCGAGTTAAATTTTGAATTTTTATTGTTCCTCATGATAAATCTTTTGAACAAGCAGGAAAATCTAATTTCCAAAGGCAATTACTGCTCTAAGTAATGTAACACAAACTTGCAGCTGCCACAAGATGCTTTCAGAAAAATCTGAGTTGTTTGCTACCTTCAGTACTTGGCAGCCTTAGTGTCTTTTTAAATGCTGATTTAAGATCTGAATTGGAATAATTAAAAA
>WAAG01039826.1:9675-20567 GCA_013390105.1 Tichodroma muraria | reverse complement strand
GAAACACTTACATGAAAACTAGTTCTGTCCCATAAGGGTGCCAAACTGAAAATGGCATGAGATCCACGGGTGGTACACTTTTATGTGAGTAAAATCAAACATATTCAGCACTGGAAACCTGTCAGGGATTGTTGATGGCATCCATTCTGAAAGCCAGTACAGCTGTATCTGTGACTTCACTTTCTGGCAATTTGTAGGTGTCCATGGACCATGTTGAAGTAGTCAGGCTGAGTTTTTCATGCTTAAAGTCTTTAGATGTGTAAGGAACTGACTCCTCTTCAGCCCATTTTCATTGGGCCACATCCCAATTGAGTTTTTTTTGTTTGCTTCCACTTTTTTTGAGAGACCCTTAATCATGTCCTGCCTTCATGAGGAGACTGAACATTTGCTTTGGGAAACCTCAGGATGTGAAGTGGATTTCTCATAGGCAGCTGGTTCAAGCCAAAGCTCTCCATGTAATGAATAAATATCTCTGACTATTTATATTTTCACACTGAAACATGGTAAGTCTCAATACAAGCCAATAGCATTTATTTATCAGTGCTTGTAAGAGCAACCAATGATAAGCAAGTCTCCTTTTTTATGTGCTGCAGGAACCCTTGAAATGCAATTTAATGCCAAGCAGAAGTCCATGTTTTTCATAACTGTCACAAACACTGGCAGCAGTAAAAAGGTGCCTGTTCAGCTCACCCATAACACTCTAATAGATCCAGCACCAGAAACCAGAAATTAGTAAAACATGATACAATAATATGATACGAACCTGAGTGATAGAAAGGAATAAAAGGATGATCTCTGAAGGCAAAGTAATATCCTGGCTCATTTTGCATAGTCGAGTGAATGGCTTCTCAGTCCATCTTCCCAGAAACTGGCAGAACAGAATCAGATGACAAAAGGGAAAAAAGCACATCTGAAATTATAGGAGACATCCTATTTTACAGTCGCTATCCAAATTACATTACAAGACAAATATTTTCTCTTCTAAACTCACATATGACATCAAAGTGTCATCTGAAAACTACAATCTAACCAGGAAAATATAGAAACTCCCAGTATTACTGCTTTTTCCTGGGCAGGGAAGGGAGGGAGGGATGAGGCTGGTCAGACCTTTTACATTTCCAGTTTTCAAGGAGCCCTTCACCAGTTTACCTCACCTCCCATATTACCAAACTGTCTATTGTATTACCAGCACAATCTTCTGAAAAAGAAAAAAAAAAGAGTTTTGAAGATTAGTTTTGCTTACTACTTTTTGCTATGGTTGCTTGCTGCTTGCAGGCTGCTCTTCAGAGCCTTCAGCGTTATACAGTCCACATCATCTAAATCTGTATCAGCACTGGATCATTGAATTTCTGTTAGCATATTAGAAGAATAAAATACAATATCAAAAGTACTTTAGACTTCGTTTCATATGAACACTTTCAAGGATAAAAGCATCAGATGACCTGACAAATCTGCAGTAAAATTCACATCAACTTTCCTTGTGCAGAATCAGGCCCAGAGAAAATCTTGAATGACTTGGTCTGCAGACTTCAGCCTATGAACATCTCACAAGACTTGCAGATAATACAGATGAAGCATTATTTCTTCAAAATATGGAAGTGAGCATTGAAGGAATACACAGTGGAAGTGCTCAGAATGTGAATGTTCCATCCAAAATCCTTTGTCATTTTCATTCCATTTTTTGTCCTTGGGAGTGGCTGTCACTTTGGTGACACTTCTTGTGAAACAGTAGCTTTGCTGCCCTCATTGACGCAGGGCTGGTGTGAACTGCCAGCTATTCTCCCTTACATTAATGTGGAGACCTCAGTGCCCTGACAGAAGTCCATGGAACAAGTTCAGATTTGGCTAGACTCCTGGGGAGCAGGGTTTAACAGAAAGCAGAACTATTTCAGTAAATCTAAAAATGTCTCAAAATTGTCCCAGTGTAATGACACTGATACATTCTGTGCTCATGGCAGTAACATCCCTGTGATAAACTACAGACATGTTTGATAACTTGGAATAGCTTTGATATCTCCAATTTTTATCCTCTGTAGGACAACACCTTGCAGCTCGCTGATAAAAAAAATAAATCTCTATTTCCTGCCCATGTGGATGTATTTTACTAAAATAACACAGCCATTGGGCCTCATACTACTAATAATCTTCAAAAGTTCAGTCTAAAGTCCAGTAACACCCCAGTCATCCAGAGTCTCCTACCATTAAAAACCTAATGCATTCATGCAAAAGGAAAAAAAACCCAAACATATCCAAATCATTTCTGTCTGTTACAGGGAGATCTAAAATTAAATTTTTATTTTTCTTTCTGTTCCAGGTCATACTTTAAAAAAGATGAGCTATAGAAGTAATGAGATACAAAAGCAGTATGCATTATTTAGTTGATTTTTTTTTTTTTTTTAACATCAGTTTTAAAATGAAATGTGATAGAAAATTTCTAGTGGGACAACCTACATGGTCCACTTAGATGCAGGTGGATCCACCTACCTTTCCAGCCTGTGCAACCATTCTGAGCCTGTGCTAGCAAAAGTTGGTCTTCCCTTTCTGACTTCCAGCAGGAGAACACTTTCTGGAATTGCATTTCTGTGATGTCTGTCAGACGACATGGGTCTGTTCCCTGCAGTGAGATCCTACCTGGTTTCCTTTGAGCACTTAAGTTTTGCTTTGAGGTCCTGGCCTCATCCAGCTATGAAAAGTTCTCCCCTGAATCTACCAGAACTTGTACTGAACGTACACCTCCCTTATCTTCAGCTGGAACCTAGACATTACCCAACTTTTTTTATTTTTATTTTTTTAATGTTAAATTCAGCTAACAGGATGCTTTACCCTTCTGCCTTTGTGGGACACCCACACACACGTGGTCCCTGCTTCGGCAGGAATGTTGATCCATTTAGCTGCTGCTTTTTAGAAAATAACATACTTCCGCAGGCAAATATTTATGGGAAAGCTGTCAGAAAGAGTTTCTCTGACTGGCTTCAGATTTGAGTTACACTGAGGAGTAGAGAAATCTTGCAGTGCAAATTGGAGGCAGCCCGTGTTGTTATTATATAAACACAAGCAGACGTATCCCACATTATTCTCTTATTCTTAAGCAAAACACTCCAGCGGTTTAAGCATCTTGGTGATTATTTGCAAATTATTGACTCAGCCTCCAAATTCAGTTCTTGCTAGGGAACCTTCCTTATAGCAGATTTTCCCTTAAAGCTGCAAAAGAAGGTGGTATGCTCCCTTTCTTGCTTTTCACTTGCTCAGGAGCGAAGATACATTGGCTGCTCACAGAGTTCCCTCTGCTTTGCACCCCATGGCTGTATGGATCTGAATTCAGCACTCACACCCATGGCTCTCTTCTCTCCTGGACAAGACAGCTACAGGTTCAGTGCCAGCCTTCTCCCATGGAACCCCAGCAAAATTTAATTATCTGTAACAAGCAAAGTGAAAACCTGCTTCCTTTTCAGTCCTGCAAGCTGTACCCACACCAACCAGCACCCAGCCTGCTTAAATTGAGGGAAATCACTTACAGCTGGCCATGGTCACACCTGGAACTGGCCCAGTTCTCCTTTAAACTTGAGTAAGCACTGGGAAAAGGTACTGCCTTGCAAAGGTAGGGCCCCAAATAATTTTGCTGGGCCAGGTCACAATCAGTGCAAACATCCTCATGCAGCTGCCAAGTAGTCTCTAGACATGCACAAGGAGCAGTGTTTTGGAAGCAAACATGCATTGCCAGGCTGCTCTTGGTGTGCCCACCATAACCCTCCCCCTATGCCCAGGGTGGGACCTGGGGTGCAGAAGTGAGGCCATTTCATACTGGACAGACCCACAGGACCCGTTTCCTTAAATGCAGCTGGTGTTGAGGGCTGTGTGCCTTTGGATCTTTAGGTCCTCCACCTTCTGCTTCAGAACTGGGGCCTTGCTCCCTTTACCCCAGCAATCCATTTATATAACTGTACAGACAGGGCTATTTTTGCAGTGTAGAAAGGGCTGGAAAATTACAGTGGCTGCTCACTTAGGGCAATTACCTTTCTCCCCAAATAGTCCCACTCCTTCCAGCAAGGGGTCACTCAGTGTGAATGAAGAGGAAGAGGTTGCTCATTACTTATTTTGCACAGCTGAGCTTGTCCTTTATGATTCTAGCTTCTTTTCTAACCTGAAGGTGCGCAACCATGGGCTCTGTGGGAGCCAAGCCTGGAGTTGGCAGGGGTGAACTCACTGGCTGGAGCCAGTTTGTTGATCCTGCCTGCTCTGTGACATTTTTTTTTCCCAGTCTGTTCCATCTTTGGAAAGTCACCCTGCTCAGACTGGAAATTATGAAGAATCTTCTTTCCTCCTTGCTGGCAAATTGGCTTCTCCGGACTCCAGAAATCACTGCTTCCCTAATATATAAACAGAAATACGGATGGAAAGTTCAAATATGTACCATTAAAAATGAATGGCAATGAAATCTGTATTTATGAAGTATGTCAAATTCTGTTTTCATTACTTTGAAATCACTACCCAGAGGAGAAAATGTATGTACTTATGGGCTTCAGAACTCTGAACATCTATAAAACAGTGGAAGAGTAGCGGTAGCATGTTGTTTTCCAAGCCTTTTCCCAAGCCTTAGAAGTCTTTTACATCTTTAAGTCCACCAAAGAAATACATTGAAAAATATGCCTCCTTTATTACAGCTCTCTTCCTTAGGAAAGAAAGAAGTTTAGCCACACAACTGTTTAAGATTCAACTTTTCTTAACTATCAACAGATAGTGAAACAGATGCTAGCAGGCAGTTCTTCCACACCTGGAGATACAGAATTACAAACATAAAAGGAATAAGAAATGCTCCCAGCATGCAGACACTGCTGGTAATCGAGAGGTCTCACAGTTGTGCACACGTTACTCTGCAAGTAAATGTGCACAGAGTCTTGGCATATTGAGGCAAGAGCTGTAGCAACCTTTACCAAGGTGTGATACCTGTGCAAATCATAATACACACACAGAGAAAACAAAATAAGAATTGATCTGTGGGCTTCAGAGCAGCGTCTGAACCAACAGTGCTTCTAGGAAAAACACACAGTTCTTGACCTGCTCCAGCTTTGGTCACTCCCTGAAAATATTCCAGTAGAATCTGCTGAGTGCTGTTGCTACTGTGCAAGATTGGATGCACAGTAAAATTAAATACACACATACAGGAATAAGCATGAATACGATCAAATAAACAGCAGAAAATAGTGCAAAATTTCATTGTGCAAAACCTACAGTGTTAGAATGAACAATTCATGTTCTCATTCTCATATGTATTTGTACAGGGAGGCAGAGGCACTGAATTAAAGAATCAGGCATCATGGTAGTGTTCATTGCTCTTTCACAGTGTTCTGGTGTTGCCAGAGCCAAGGCACCTCCAGAGGATGAACTGCCCCACTCTTGAGGAAAATGCCTCAGAGAGACAGGATTTGTCACCTTCTGAAGGGATCTCTCCCAGTGAGGACTACACGTAAAACAAGCTCGTAGCAGATGCTTGACTTTCACAAGGCTGAAGTTAAGGGAGATGATAAATTCCTTTCCTTCATTAGTCTATCTGCTTGGAAAGTTGAAGATAATGACACTTCACTCTCTGAGAGTGCTCATCTGAAGATCACTAGTGTAGGTATTGCAGTAAAAATACTCTGAAGAGGCACAAAGGTTCCTGGAAGAGAGAGTTTGAAATAAATAAGCCCACAGCTTCATAAGTTTTAGAAAATATATTTCCATGGGAGGAGAAAAGGCAGGGATTATGAAAAAAGCTTGTTGAACATCAATGAGGCACAAGGAAATTCATACCTTTTACCAAACATTCAAATGTTCACCTCTGTGACCAAAAGAAGCCTTGGCTGTTGATGCATCCAGAAGCACATCAGTCATGCCAAGGTATCCAGTGTGATAAAAATGTATCAAGTATTCCAGGATAATGGAAAACACAGACTGTCATTGGTTAGTAAGAGAAGTTACCACAGTGGAGCCTTGTAGGAATTCTCATCATGCACTGAAAAACCCTTCATATATAGCCTCATTCACAAAAGCTGTTCATCTGCTCCTCTGTGGCTACTACAGCCCAGATTTTCCCCCCAGTCTATGTGCAGTCCAACTTTCTGTTTCTTCCTAGCCAAAAAGGCACAGTCTGCTCGATGTGAGAGTCCACTTTCAGCAGCCATTTGTCTATATATCACATTTATTTGACAAATCAAATGAAATAAGGAAAAGGGGCTTTGAATCTCAAGGATCATTTTCAACCTGTGGTATTGATGAAGCAACTCTAGTTAGTAACTAGAAGGCATTAATGATTTTGCACAAAGAGGAATATTGTCCTCGGACTACAATTCTAGCACATTTCCTGCCCTTCAACAATTTAACTTTTGATTTCACTTTGGTTAAAAAAAAATAAATATATATGCCTTTCTATAGGGATAGAACAGACAAAATCCTGCAGAAAACTGCTGCATCTTTCCAACAAATATCCTCTCTCACAACAATACTCTAATATGGTAATCTAAATAAAGCTTGCAAAAGGGAAATGAAATCACTGAAACTGTCTAGCAATTCATCAAACATCACTTCATCCTAAAGAGAGAGAGCTCCACATGGGCAAGGGACAGGGTTGGCTCCACACCAGGGTGCTGTGCTGGACTAGAGTGTGAGACAAGGAGAATATTCTTGACCAAATGCAGGCACATGGCTGCACTCCCCAAGTCAGCTGCCTTCAGCTCAGTCCCTCTCACTACCCCTGTACATGTCCTTATCTTCTCCCTGCTGTAAAATACCATCCCTTAGCTTAAACCTCACTGAGCAGAATTTAAGCCAAGGCACATGGCCTTAATTTGGGCACATGAGGAGAAAATTCTAGTTATTGAGAGCAAACTGGGTCAAACACCCCATGTTTATCAGCTTTAAAAAATTATCAACTACTTTAAAAAGCTTATCAGCTGTGTGATTTTTTCTTAAGCAACTTTTGCAAGGATGTGAAGTGAAAGGCTGAGTCTGAGAGACATTTGGCTGTCCTTGCATTCTGAATGCAAAGGCACTCCAAGGCACATGAATCCTCTGGGGATATTTGTAACTTCATCCAATAATGTCTTTTATTTTCCATTTGTCTAAGTGTGTGGCCAACTGCCTTCTCACAGCCCAAGACATAAAGCTCTTTCATCACCTCTGAGCTCGTTCCACTAACAAATTGGCTTCAAGCTCTTCTGTAAGTTGTGCCAAATCATATCAAGCCCACTAGAGAGGCAAGATGGACTGTATCTTCTACATTTGCATAGGAGTTCTCAAATGGGAGGGTTGCTAAGTCAATTGAGAACTATTTGTGGTCAACTTTTTTGTGAAAAATAATCTGTCCAACACATCAGCCTAATTATAGGGGCTCAGTTTCTGCCAGGATATAATTAATGGTCTCACAGTGATATGAAGAGCTGTGAGAGTTCATTTTGAGATGAAACTTGGCCTGAAAGATCCGTGCCCAGGACTTTTATTTTTGCAACTACGCCTTAGAATAGGATAATTACAATGACTCTGAACTAATCTTTTAAACACATTTAATATTATTTGCTTATTTCTAGCAGAACTATACATTTCAAAGCATGGGTTTCTATCATTTCCAGCACTGTAGTTTGGGGTGGCCACTGTTGTTTAGTCCCTCCTGCAAGGATCAAGGGACAGGATCAAATGACAAACTACAGGAAATTAACCTAAATGCCTGATTGGATGCAAACAGGAATGGGATCCCTGCTCTTCACTTGCCCTCAACTCAGTCAGCTGTAAGCAGTTATTTGAGAGCAAATCTTTAAAGCCATGAAGCAGCATGAGGCCCCCCCACCCCTGCATTGCTGCCTCACCAAGGGCCAGGCCAGCAGAGTGCTCTGGGGGCACAAAAATGTCATTTTGAAGGCACAGCAGGTCATTTTGGGGTGAGCCATGGGCTGAAGTGCTGACACTGGAGGGAACATGCCACGTGTAAGTCTGTCTGTGCCTGTGAAGTGTCTGGCTCAGCAGCTCAGATCCTGTCTGCTGCCTCTATGATGAACAGCAGAGTCACTGTATGGTGACAGAGTTCTGGTTTCTGGAGCCCTCCCGTGACAAGATGGCACAAAACCCACTCTGCCACCATTGCAGTGGTACCCAGTGAGCTGTGTATCTCCCCAAACAGCTGCTTGGAAACAGACCAACCCAAAATGTTACATTTCAGGCAAAGGCTACACTGCTTCTCTTCCACATTTCTAAGTCAAAACCACTGGGAAAATCACTTTAAGTTCTCACTTTTCAGCCTACAAGTAACTGCAAGCTAAGAGCAGTTTCAGCCCAGCTTAAGGGGAGAGCTAAGGATTTCCCTTGCTGGGCAAAAAGCTCTCTGTAAGTTAGAATTAAACTATATCAGAGAAATTTACAAAAAGATAAACTCAGGCATTTAATTCCCTATCTGGAGAACTGGATATGGTAAAGAAGCTGAGATTAATCTGCATTTATCACCTCCTGGTATTAGGGCTGGCAAGGTAACCTGCTCTTATGTAATTGGACTAATAGCTGTGGTTTATTAACATTATTAAATCAGTGCTGCCTAGTAAACTTTCCTTTTATCTCACAACACTGCCTTGTCTGCCCTGGAGAAAAGGACTGGTTTCCAGGAAGCAGATTCTTCCACATCATGTGTGAACCAGGCATGGACACAGACGAGTCAGGGGGCAGCCCTGGTGTTTTAATGAGGAAGAAGCAGAGATTGCTGGGTTTGATTGCTGTGCTGCTGCACTTGGGCTGGGATGGCTGCAAGCAATCCCTGACAGCACAGAAACCCCAAATCCACAGTAATGCTTGTTAATCTTGCAGAGAGAAAACACAGTTGTAACAAAGGAAAAGGGCAGCTTGATCTGCTTTGCCATAGGGTGTCTCAAAGCAAATGAAGATTTTGTATTTATTGCTTTCTTAAGCAATGGTAAAGGATTACAAGGGGAAAGCACCTCCTCGTGTTGTGCCTCTGCCATCCTGATGAGTCTGCAGTTTGTCAGGCTGCAATTTGCACAGGCTACATTATCCAAGGAGATGCTACACAAGGAAAGAGGGTTGGGCATGCTCTGAGGCACTGGATGATGAGTAAGATGCAAGTAAATAAATTGAAATGGGAAAAGAAAACACAGGCCCAAGGAGTGCTTGTCTCACTTGGTTTGTTATTTGAGGTCCGGTGGATCTTTTACTTTTCTAACCATTTACCCTAATAAGTGGAGCAGTAATGGGTGAAGAGAAATCCTCAGTTCCTTCTGGTGCTGCCTCTGTTTTCCAGCTGTAACTCTCCTGCCAAGGTAAAGTCTTCTAAATTCCCCAAACCTGAGTTTCGTATTTTGTGAGTCCTGAATATTTACTTCCTCAACAAGGGATGCCATATAAAGGAAACATCAGTATGGGTAAGGTAAAGAAGTGAAATTATGTAGAAATCGAGGAATATGAAAATAAAAAAAAAATAGCTAAACAAGCCCTAAGTAGAAAGCACAAGAAGAGAGGAGAAAAGCTTTGCCGACTTGAAAGGATTGGAGTGTCTTTTGAAGAGATGGGCCCACAGTGACCCAAAACACTGGAGGTCAGGAGAGGAGATGACCACCAGCAGTAACTGTTTACCAGTTTATTTGTTGTGATTTATTCACTGAAAATGTTGCCAAGCATTTTGGAACAGGCTGCCCAAAGAAGTCGTTCAAGGTGTAGTGGTGGACTTAGCAGTGCTGGAATAATGGTTGGACTTCATCATCTTAGAGGTCTTTTCCAACCTACACAATCCTATGATTCTGTGTTTTTCCTCTATCTTAAAGTGAACTCCAGGCACCAGACAATATCTTGTTAGTGTTGATGTAAATTAGACACAAAAAGTGCAGTTGCATCAGTGATGTGGCCATGAAGCCTTTTTTTTGTTGACCACAATAATGACAAAAAACATAATTATGGTCATGCCAAACAAAGTGCCACTTACACCAGCCTTGTCAAAGTTTTTTATGTCACTTATTTTGATTAAAGGTTTGAAAGGTTTGTCAGAGAAATTGCTGCCAGAACTTTCATTCTCTGAAACAGTCAATATTGATATAACATAAAAATGCCTCTGTCTATACGTTAATGCCTTCTCTCAAGAAAAAAAAAAAAAAAAAGGTAAAAGGTGTGTCATCCTGTTCTTCATCTGTTTTTCTACGATGTTAATTTAAAAGCCTGAAATATGAGCAGCCCACTGAGATGAGCTTCTCTAATTCTCATCCTGGAGAGTGGCAAGGGTTTCAGAACATGAATGTGATGTCCTTCAAGACCTTGCTGAACTAGTGCCTCTCTGACAACATTTAAACAGCTTGGCACTGCCAGGACTCAGACTTTGGAAACCAGAAGGCCAGAGGAAGAGGTGGCCCAGGGTGGGAGAGGAGGGTCACAGTGATTCTTAGTGCCCTTTGCCTGATACCTGGAACTCATCCTGGATGAGATGGATCACCTGGATAGCTCATCCTCTCTCTTTGGTCACTGGCCTATGTTGCCCTATGGGCCTGACACTGTGGTTCTGCAGTGATATCTCTGTACAGAACTATTTCTTCTCAGAGTTCATGGCCTGCACCTTCAGAAGATGTTAATTTCATATAACATGACTCAGTCCCCAAAACTAGACTAATCAACTCTCTCTTGTATCCCATCAGTGTAATAATAAATTAATACATAGTCAAACTCATGTATTTGTTGTTGCAAGCCATAACAAATGCCTGAATGTTATAGATGCCACATTAGAGGTGGCTTAACTTCTTTTGTAGGTATTTGCTCTCCAGTGTAGAAGACCATTTCTTTCCATACATTCCTTTCATTAACTGTCATGATTTTATAGATCAGTTTTATCCGGAGGAGGATATTTCTGTTTTAAACTAGTATCAAAACCCCTTCCC
>WAAG01039825.1:12860-22973 GCA_013390105.1 Tichodroma muraria | reverse complement strand
AGGAGAGCCGGGCTGCGCCGTGCCATTCGGCGGGGTTCCCTGGGCCGGGAGAGGCGGCCCGGCCGTGCCTGAGGGAACCTTACCAACGTGTATGAATACCTTAAGGGGAGGGGGGGTTCCGAGAGGACGCTTCCGGGCTCTTCTTGGTGGTGCCCAGCAATAGGACAAGAGGCAACGGACAGAAACTCATGCACGGGAAGATCCAGCTGAACTTAAGAAAGGAGAGGGTGTGGAGTCTCCCTCACTGGTGATACTCAAGAACCATCTGGACACAGTCCTGTGCCATGTGCTCTGGGACGACCCTGCTTGAGCAGGGAGGTTGGACCAAATGACCCACTGTGGTCCCTTCTGACCTGACCGAATCTGTGAGGGCTTTGGGGTGTTTGGGCTTGGGGAAACCCATCCCTCAACACCTCTGCCTCTGCAGAGCCCTTGGCAGGGCATTGTGCCAGCCAGCCCGTGTCTGGGAGCCAGACAGTGGGATGTGCATGTTCACTGCCCTGCACTCCCTGGGGAACCAGAGAAGTCCCAGCTCCCCAGGAACAAGGTGTGTGTTGGGCACCTTGGAAAGCATGAAGTGCTGGTCCCAGCTATGCCATAACCTGCTGCATAGTCTGAGAGCAAGCACATGCCCTTCTTGGGGGTGCTGTCCAAATGTCATTGCCTAAAACAGCTTCTTACTCACTTAAATCAAGATTTTTCGTGCTTAAGAACTCGAGAGCTAGACTGAAGAAGACAAGGATACCTCACCAGTAGCCCAGACGCAGCATGGACATTCTCTAGCAGCACCTCTGGAAACTAGGCCACATCAAAAGCAGCAGTTTGTTCAGCTCTGAAGCATATTTAAGAACAATATAATCCAGAGCAAGCAGCTGTAGATGAAAACAAATCTGGATTTCTAAATTTGGAGTCTGTTTCCTAGCACCTGATTCAAAGAATTTATTTGCCTTCCCCCACCTCCTGTTGTTAAAGAGTCTCCTTTTAAGTAATTTTGACTTAATTTTGTTATCTCTGTGGACAATACTTTCCCAAATGACATCTGCATCTTACCCAGCGATAGATCTCATCTGAAGTAAATCAGTCACTGCATGCATCAGGAAGAAGGCCTAGTGTTGGTGTGGATGAAAACAGTGCCCAGATGTGCCTGTTGTTACTGCTCTCTTGGGAGGGGAGACCTCAGGCTTGAGGTCCATTCAGTACTGCATGTTTCATGAGAATGTCAATGGGAATCCCCTGGAAATACGAGAGAGCAGGGGCTCATTTTCTAGAGGCATTATGATGGCTAAATATTTTTTGCGAAGTGCATGGGCAGGTAAATTAGAGAGCTATAAGGAAGGATTTTACGGCAATAGAGATGAGGCAAGCTTAAGGTAGCAGAAAAATCCAAGGTGTGATTTTGACATTTTCAACAGGAGGAGTCTTAGTTCCACAGTATTACTTATGTAGCAGCTTTGGGGTAATTGTAGTTTATAAGCCTGTATGCACTTGCGTGATAGAAGGCTTAAGATGAGATTTTACATCAAAGTCACACAGAATTAAGCTTCATTTTGAACTGCTTTAATTCTGTTAAAACCTGGAACTAATTTAGAGTGCAGTTATGGCACAATATAAATAATATATTGTATAAATGATGCTCTGTCTATTAGAAATCTTGAATTTCTTGAATTCCTCTGGAGTTCTTAAATGCTTTGCCTTTTTGGCAGCTTTTCTGACTGTCAGCACTGGACTTGCAAGGCAATTTCAGTTCCTACTCTGCAAATTGCTCTGTGTCCTGTTGGTTTTATTTAAAAGTCTGCCTTGTGGTGATGGTGGTACTGGAAACAGGGGAATATGATTTCTTAGTGCAATTACACTGGAGCTGAAGCAAAGCCACAAGGGAGAATGAACTTTTATTCAAACATCTGTCAGATGTGACATAGACCAGGAAAGATAAAATTAAGATTGAATTATTTTGCTCTGATGTTTTGTTACCAGTGCATTCTTGAATTACATTGAAAAAGCAATCTGGACAACAGGATGATGAAGGCACATCTCTTTTCCCTTCTATCACCCCATGAATGAGATTAGGAAATTTAGAAATGAACTTTTAATTTCAAGATTTTTTTTCCATGAGAGGATTACATTTTAGCTGCTCCTTTTTTTTTTCTTTCAGAGTACTTTGTTCTTGAGTCTTCCACTGTTTTCTTTCTGATTATACCAAACCAACATTTACCTGCAGATGTGGTGCCCTCATAATGCCAAAGTATTTCTGTGCATTGGAATACAGTGATCTCTAAGATCACTAGTGGTGAGCAGTGTGAGGATTCAACATCAAGGTAAACTAATACCAAACACTTTCAGGAGCTGGCAGTGAAATAACATTTTATAACAAAGCCTTCATTCAGAAAACCAGCTGGAAGCTTTATTATTGGCCAGACAAGTCCAAAGGATGGAGGGAGCAGAATAAAAGAAAAAGCCTATTGTGTTCGCTCCCAAAGAAAAAAGTGTTTCACCCCTTTTTCTAGAAAGCAGCCAGCTCCAGCATCTCAGAGTGTTGACCTGGTATTTCAGCTCCATACTGCTCATTTACATTCAATTTAAATGCAAGTTGAAAACAAAAGTTAAGAGATGATTTTTCTGCTCACCTGTGGCTGAGAGTGCTTTATTCCCACAAGTGGTGGTTGCAAGTGGCTCCTTGGAGTATGCCTCCGATGAGTTTGCCTCCTTGGTTTTTTATGCTGACTTCTTATTCCCCAGTTCTGGAGGTGTGTCACTCTCTAAGAATCATGTATTCCATTGCTTAAAACTTTGCTCTGGAAAAAGAATTTTCAGCCCAACAGGCTACCTCCTCCCATGCCATGTCTCTATCAGGCCAAATTTTCCTTTTTGCCATTGATTTACTTCTCTGAGGATTCTCTGGTGGCTTACAAGCAAAGGGTGGTGCCTCCGTCCTTTGGGACCAGAGGTCTGTGTGGTCCCTCATGCATCTTTAACAAAGGGCTGACATGAATTTCTGTGACTGACTCAACGTGAAGTGGTCCTTCCTTTGCAACTCATGCTGCTGGAGTATAAAGTTAGTCCAGGAAGATTGTATCCTTATGGCTTAGGGGAAGTGGGGCTTGTCTCTGCCCCTGCTGGGCATTCATCAAGTCATTTAAACCAGACAGATGCCATGAAACCTCTTTCCAAGGTGGAAGGAGAAGGCTGGGCTGTGCTATTTGAGACCCAAGGAGGCAGTCTCTTTTTGATAGTGATTTCTAAAGTAAGTAATTATGTGAAGACTGTACATAACTCATTTATATCAAATAAAAGTTGCCCCGGCACCATAATGGTGGTGTTTATTAACAATTAGTTCTGGAGTTTTATTAATAATGAGTTTTGGGGGTTTTTTTTGCACCTGGAAACTTTTTAAACAAAGTTGGTTTTGAGAAGTGAGTGTACACAAATTAGGCAAAGCTTCCTTTGTCATCAGATGAGCAAGAACTGTTTCATATTTTCTATTATTAGACCTCATTTTAGTTATTTGTATATTTTTGTAACTCTAGGCATTTGCCTTGACATTTGCTATGCCTGGCCTACTACTTAAAAAAACAAGAAATAAGAGTTTTGCTGTTTAGTCAGAGATACACAGTTGTCCCACTGCTCCCATGAGTTCCAAGGCTTCAAGCACTTCCGTGATACTGTTGAAAAGCACATGCAGGGAAGATTCCTCTCCTTTCCTTAATTTCAGTAATTGCTCTTCTGAGCATAACATCAATATCCTTTACAAGGTATCCTTTGCAGAGGTTGAAAAACAGAGAGCACCCTGGCACTTCAGGGTGCCCAGAGAAGGAATGAAGCTTGAGTGGGGAACTGTAGAAAGATACAATCTTGTAGCTAAAGTTGTCAAATACGGCCTTGTAGAATGCTTTTTTTAATCCCTCTCTCTTCCTGCCTGAAGGTTGCAGAATAAACGACTTCAATCACTTCTGACAGGCTGTGTCACCTAACAGAACTTGGCTTTTATTAGTCTAACGCAAAAGCTTGTGGCCTGACTGGCAAAAGTACTTAGCATTCACAATTTTAATCAATAAGGATTTTACTTTGAATATAGCAAAATGCTACAAATCCTAAATATTCTGAAAAATCAAGCTTTCAATGTCTTGAGGCACTTAAAATTGTTGGTCTCTTTTTTGTTGGTGATTTTTTAATCATCAGGGTGCCACCTTATGCTAAATAAGTCTTTCATTCCTATAATGATGTATTATAAATAGGGACTAGAAGCCTATTGAATTATGTAGAGTGCTATAAAAGGTATAAAAAAGAATGCTGTAACTGCCACCTGTATGTAAATCATATTTAAACTTATTTTCCTTAGTTCAGATTAAAAAGGTACACTGATGCTAATAATCCTGTTTGTTGCATTGCTGAAACATCCAGGTACCTAGAGAGGTTTTCTATGCCATGTGCTTCTAATGTTAATTCCTGAAGACATCATAGCACAATTAACTAAAACTGAAGCAGATACTACTTTGCTTAAAAAAATATGGACTAATGAACATGTTCCTCTTTCAAGAAGTTGCACAGAGGTGAAACAGTATCTTAACCAAGAAAAAAAGAAGTGTTTTATATAAGTAATTGTCTCAGTTTGAAAAGATAGGTGTCTGCTAGGGAAGGCAGAAGCCTCCCTTGAAATGGAAAAAAATGTAAACCCCCTCCCTCTAAATTATTATAATTTTGAAATTAAGGGTCTCTCAGGCAAAGATATGGGAATAGCAATAACAGTTCTTTATTAGGAAAAAATAAGATTAAAATGCAGTAATACAGAAAAACAAACCACTGACAGAGTCAGAATACAGCCTGACACCCTGTGGGTCAGGGTGTTGGTAGCAGTTCAATTGAATGGTGGCTGCAGCCCTTCTGGAGTGGCAGATGTGCTTCTGTCAAAGCAATGATCCTGTAGAAAGGGTGTAGTTTTCCTCTGAAGGTCCAGTAGTGATAGATAGGCCTGATCTTCCTCTGAGAATCTCATAGAAAAGGCTGCCTTGGTGTTCCAAGTCTCAGATTTTATCTCGGGGGGAGATGCTTGGCTCCTCCCCTGGGATGGAGCATCTCCCAATGGGACGATGTGATTTTGTCAGTCATGAAGTGAGACTCAATGGCCCATTAGCAGAAGATATCTCCCTGGCCAGAGGATGGGTGGTGGAAGAGATAAAGTAGACTGCTCCACCTGTTTTTTTTAACAGCTAGTCCATTAACAGAGGATTACCACCCCCCCACACATCCCCGGAGTTATGAGGGATGGGTCCTGGAAGAGATAAAGAATACTGTTGCACCTGGTTTCAACAGATGGTGATAGAATACATATTGCAACCCAAGACAGTAATCACTCAGCCTCCCCTCATAAATAACTGATCTTCTCTTCTTTTACTGAGGAAGAATATGATGAGCCTCCGCAGTGTAAGGCGGGCCAAGACCTTGTGCTGCAGTCACCCGTGGACTGGGTGCTTTTGGACGGCCGAGAAAGTTCCGATGACCATGGAATTGTGCACTATGAGTGGACACGGCTGCAGGGCGACTCATCGGTTGAAATGCAGGTACATGTGCGGTCCCCCTTGTGGCCAGTTGCTTCCAGATTGTTGTGTTCAAGTTTTAAATGTACAGCTAAAAATACTAAATATATTCAAATCTGTCTACCAGGCACCAAAATTAGGATGCCTGTACAACTCGAATATTTATTTCACAGAAATGCAGAGCAGCCCAGGTTGGAAGGGACCTCAAAAGATCATCTGGTCCAACCATTTGTGGGACAAGGAGCCTCAATGAGATTATTTTATCTGTCCAATCCCATCTTGAAGACCTCCGGTGAAGGAGACTACACTGTGTCCCTGGGTAGTTCCAGTGATTATTTCTAGTGGCTTACACAGTTAATCTCTATCCTGGATGGCATGGGACAGCCAGCAGCAAACAAGTAGATGATAATACTCCACTGTATTTCAGCTCTGCTTTATTTGTACTTGCTGCACTTGGTTTTCAGCTTCTGTCACCCCAGTTAGAGGCCCCTCAGTAACTCAGTTATTAAAAATGATAAGGGATTTTCACCAACAGTCTCCTGTCACTGCTTATGGAGGAGGTACAAAGAAATATGATGATGACCTTGCGAGATACTTTATCCGTACATTTTCTGCTGCACTTTGGTTTCAAATTAAAATTACCCATGAAGAGAGGGATTCTTCATTTTAGTCTTTTTTGTGAATGGTCTAGGATCAGCAGAAAAAGAGAAAAAATGTCTCAAGTCCACAGACTCTACTCATAGTCTGTGCACAGCCCACAACATCCAGGGCACACTGGGAACTCCACCTAAAGCAGGAAGGATATGTAGAGGTGAGACAGTGTGAACCAAAATGAAGTTTTAAGAATAGTAGCTAGATATCTAGATTAAATGAACACTTGTTATCAAAGACTTGTAATCTGACCCCTTGCATCATTATTTTCTTTAAAGAGCAATTAAATACTTTTTTGATTAATCTGTGATTTAGTAACAGAGTCAAACAAAAATTAGAATTTAATAAAAATATTTAAATTTTATATTTTTAATATTACTCAAAGTCACTTTATAAAATAGAGACAAGTCTTACATCCATTCAAACTTGTCAAATTCACATTAACCTTGGTAGTTTCTTTGTATTTGTTAACAGAAAATTAATTTGACACATATTTATGCTTAAATAAATCCTTTTCCATTGCGTTGAAATGAGCAGGGATTTCTCCTACAGATATGTACCCTGATGATTAGCCATGATAATTTAAATTTTAGAGTTGAATTAATAACTGTGATTTTTTTTCATGCATTCTTCAGTTGATGTCTTTAGTGCTTTGGTTACTGCCCTGAAGTTACTGGCTTTCGTGTCATTTATTCTCTGCGAATAATGTATGAATCCATAGCTACAAGGGAGAATGAGAGTGTGTTTAAATAAGATAAAAGGCAGCTGTTGCATTTCTCTTATGTAGCAAGAATAAATAGAAGGCAGAGGAGGGGGAAGGACTGCCATAAAGAGATCTTTATCATATTGTAGAAGGAAGCCATTTTTTTTCTTATTGTGACTGATTATTGGTTTTTTAGATAATTTGCTTCTCTGATTGCTACCCCCACTCTGTTGCTGCACAGCTCCTGGACACTTAGGGACGGTAATGGGTTAGGGTTTTTTTAAAATGCTGATTATCTATTTTGAGACAAAGTTTCTGTGTAAGCAGATACAGGCCAGCACTCTTCAGGGCAGCGTGAAGATAAAAAGGAAAGCACAGAGGTCACTGGGAGGAGTGGTGACATATTCAGAAGTCAGTGGCATTTCTCTGTCTCTGCACTGAGAAGAGACTTGGGCTCCATGGCTCATGAGTTTTAAATACCACAACTGTTCTCCCAACAGTCACAGTGAACAACAGTAGGTGTTTTTTAGAGCATAATAATTTCTTTAACACACTAAAGAATAAAATTCTATGGGGTCATACGCTCCATCAGGAGGTACTCGACAGTCTGATCAGATAACTGAGTGCATTCATGTAAATAGAAAAGGGAAGAAATTTCAGTTAGGAAATGTTCTCACTGAGGGAAAAAAATGTGTTTATCAATACACTCTAATGGAAGGTCTAGAATTCTATGACCATATTAATCAAAAATTCTTGATCTCTTTCAGGCATGAAAATTTATTTGTGTGAAACCATGTTGTATTGTCTACAGACTAACTTGATAAAGAGAAAATGGCCAATATTTTACTGCCTATCCTCTAAAATTTCATTTCTAATTACTCAAAAATTGAGTTAAATGCATGTGACCATTTGTTCTTCATTTGTGTGCTGAGATCCACAGCTCCAGGTAACTGAGTAGATCATGAAAACACTCCCTTAATATTGTGGGTTTTATTACAAATGGATGCAAAAAAAAAAAAAGGAGATCAAATGTTATATGCTGAAATACACGCTTGAATAGGCTGACTAGACTATAGGAAAGGAAATATTTAAATTGCATGATGCGCTCCTTATTCCTGGAATGTCATGGATGGATCCATTGTACCCATATGGGTTCTTTTACTGTGTGCCTTTACTCAGGTACCACAGCCAGGAACACTGAAGCTGTCCCACTTTCGGGAAGGCGGGTACGTTTTCCAGCTAACGGTGACAGACACTGCAGGTCAGCGGAGCTCTGACAACGTCTCTGTGACCATTCTGCCCATGGTTCATTCTGAAGCAGGTGAGAAAATGACTGGAGCTGTTGCCCCTGTGACACCCAGGGTATGGTATTCAGAGCAGAGCAAGGGTCTTGATAAAGGTAAAAATGTTATTCTCTATTTTCGGTGTTTTATTTTGCCCTTGTTCATTACATAATGAGACCTCTTTCAGCTTTGAATTGCTCTTTCAAAGTGAGGAAAGCAAGCATTACTTGCCTGTTAGAGCAATAATACTTTCAGGCACTGAGTATTTGTCCTTCTATTGCTAGTAACTATGCAGGATTGGAAGAGCGAAATATTGACACAGGCACCAGGTGCATTGTAACAGTCAGATGGTGTGGGCATCATGACAGGGCTTGTGCTGTAGGAAAGACCCAGTTAAAATTACTTAATAGTATGTTTGAGGCAGACTAATAATAACGCTGACCAGCATCTGTAGTCTGAAAGATAGCATGATTTTTTGTTTTAATGCATTTAAGTTTTTCTGTCTGATGGTTGTTATTGAAGCCTTATGCTACTGGGGAGGTAGAAACTTACTTATGAAACTGGAACTGACCCATCACTTTTAAACTCTGAGCTTCAGAAACATGTAAAAAGCATAAAACATAGAAAGTAAGTTATATTTCAGTGGCTGACAGTCCTGCTCTTAAATGTAATAACTTCTAATTACATTGTAATTAACAAGTTGCTAGTGCAGATCTGCTGCTCTGGCACAAAGTAAAAGTTAAATAGCATTATCACCATGTTCAGCAGAACCAGTGGAAATCTTGCTCTGCACCAGCACAATAGCTCTATGTGAGAGGGTAGTCCCTGTGGCAATAAGCTGTTATTACAAAAAAATCTGCTTAATAATGCCTGTGTTCCAGTAATGGATGATAGAGTTGTGTTTGTTAATGTTTAATTCAGCTAAAGCAGCCAGAGAGGTTTGCTGGTTTGTTTATTTGCTGCTGTGTGGATCTGGGGTATCTTTTGTATGGAGACATAGGGGATTTGCTGTCTTTTTTATTTTCCTAATTCCCCAGCTACATTAGCAATTCAAGTGCAACTGCTATAGCTAAACCAGTTCCTGATGCCTTAATACATGCAAGATCAGTGCTATTACCAGTGCTGAAGTTCAGGAGATGCATTTTCAGATTTTAAACAGTTGTCTGCATTGCTGGCAACCTTCCCTTAGCGTGGTGCAGCTTTGGTACACAGCAGGATGACAACCAAAGGCTGTGACTCCCTTATGCAAATTGATTTGCTCTTATGACACTAATCAAGCACTGAACTGGATAGTGCTTTACAAAGTGATGAACTGCACTGCTGTTGGAAAGACAAAAGCACAGATGTAAACACTTGATAGTTACAGAATCAGAATGGGTTTCAGGAAAGCTTTGAGTATGCAAAATGGAACATCCAGGGATACTCTCCATTTCCAGGGGAATCTAAATGTTAGAGCAGGCAGCAGTCAGTTCTTTCTGGTGAAAGTAATTTGTGAGAATGTGACCTAGTCCTATTCTGGTCTGTGCTGTATTGAAGTCATTGGATTGCTGATGTCAATAAATGACAAGCATTCTTTAAGTATATTAATTAGGTAGCAGAAAATAGGCCATAAAAGATCCTATATAGTCCAAGTGTGTGCATGTAAAACAATATATTGGTGTTGAATGGATATGTAGTAGGAATTACGTGTTAGAGGGATGCTGTTACAGCCACAGAGATTTCATTTATTTATTTTCAGGACTGTTCTGCATCTTTTAGGCCTGGGAAGATCTCCTTTCAGCTTAGGCCAGCTGAATTCAAAGCACTGTAAGGGTGCTGCACAAGGTGTAAGGTGCAACAGCCTCCAGGTTGAGTATTCCTGTAATAAAGAGATTGCCAAGATTGCCAGGCTAATGATGAACGTGCCAGGAACAGCTATTGCCTGTATTTTTTTTCTGCGTCAATA
>WAAG01039824.1:78020-104984 GCA_013390105.1 Tichodroma muraria | reverse complement strand
CTTAGAATATTCTCACATGACTATCTGATAGTCTCTGGCACTAACATGACAAGGATCTCATCTCTTGAAACAATCTGAAATAATTGAGAAGTGCATTGGAACAGAGTGTTTGTGGTCAGTCACCATAACATAGCCAACCTGAACTTTTACAGTAGCTCACTTTAATTAGTTCTGCAATTGCCGTATTTTTATTGAATATTTTTATTTTTATGAAGCACTATAAAAGTTACATCCAACTCCAGTTAATCAATCTATGCACAGTGCAGTACTGATAGTTCTCTTTTAACACAAACAGAACCCCCAGACTTCACACTTACTGGAGAAGAGATACATAAGTAATTACTGAAGTTCTGAGTTTCTTCATGGATTTCAGCTGTGTGCATGCATTAAGGCATGTTTGGGTTTCTTGTTATGTTTTACTCTAGCTGTTGCCTTTCCATGAAAACTAACACCATGGTTTCATTTTAGATCAGATATGCAGTGGTCTCAGCCTACAGAGAAAAAACTTACTGGTGGAACAAACTGGCAAGCAAAAACAAGCACATCGACCACGTGGAACCCGACTCCCTTACCCACTATTCCACACATGGTAATTTCTGTACTGTGAAATCACACTTCATTCCAGCAAATGCTGCTTCTCTGCTTGCATTAATTTATAAAAAACAGCAAAGGCATTTGATACAAGACTGGGGGTAGCAGGGAATGCTTATGGCATCATAGGATCTTACTGAATGAGGTAGAGATTTTAGCATGCTTTATTTCCCCTCACTGAAAAATTTGTCCATTAAGGACTTACATCTCAAGTGAAAGGCTGATTACCTGTCTCAGTTCATAAATTCTTTTGGGATTGAAACAAATTATCCCAGTCCAGAAAATTCCTGATGTGCATGTTAGATATGCTCCCACTCCCCCTCACACATATATGTGCTCACAAAAATTCACCTTTAAGAATCCAGAGAATGTGTTTTAAGGGCAAAACTGCTGTTCCTTCCAGTCTTTGCTCCACTTCAGTTTTATCATGAAACACTGCTGCAACCTCTGCAAGGCACCTTAATAATGAGGTCAAGCAGCACTTTGGACTTTTGATAATGCTCAACAGCAACTTCATGTTTTTAACACAGTACGCAATGTTAAGTGTATCTTTTATAGTTATTTAAATGAAGGATTTTCATTTCTAGGAGAGATATTTGTAGGCAACTGATTTTTCTATGCTTTTAAAAGAGATTTTTCATGTGTGTTGTTGTACTCACAGAAATATGAATCGCTTCTAAAATACAGCTGTCTTAGAGGGGAGTAGATGTTCATCTCAGTTACACAGGCAACTAGGATAATTACCACGTTTGCTGTGGATTTTGGACTGCTGTCTGACTTAATTTTGCATTAAGCATAGTTTTGCCTCTAATGCCTCTTTTCCTTGTCTTATATGGCTGTGCTCATTCAGAATTAGAGAAGTTGAATATAGTATTAAATCCAGTATAAATTAAGTCCAGTATTGGACTCAAAAATGAGATTAAAAAATTTGATGAGAAGGCACAGTTGTATTGCACTTTTATGTGAGATTTTTTGAGACCATACAATCTCTTTATCCCCTCTAAGTGCTCTAGAATATGTTACAGTGTTGATGCATTTTTATTTCTGGAACATAGAGGGTGCCTTAGTACCCATTGATCACTGTGAATTTAAAATTATGTTTTTATTTCATGCGTTCATTACGTCTAAGCATTTGACTGTTATGCCAGGTGTCTGGTCATACATTTTCCTGGAACTCCCAACAATTACTGATGTGAAGATCCAGCTCAGCTATGAGCCTCTTTAAAATCTGTGCCCCAGAACTGCAAAGGTTTCTGTGTCCTGGGTGGCCTCTGGCACTCAGAACTAATCCTCCAATCCATGTACCACTGCATCCTATCCCATAGCCGAGTGTTTCATGCAGCACTTGGGTTTCAGTGTAATTAGCACTGCTTAACAAAGCATGGCCTTAGGAAGCACATGCATTGCCATGCCTGTGAACAACTTGATATAAGGCTTAAAATGCTCTTCATTTTCCTTTGTTCATACTGTGATATGTGCTGACATCAGATGTTAGTATGTGGGCAACATCGCCCTGACTAAACATCTGTTGCTATTCACTTCTTAAACCGAATGGTCACTGGCTTTCTTGGCTTTTTTTTCTATAATAATGGGAGGAAGAAGGAGCATTGCATGCCATACCCTCTAAAAGCTTCTCACACACATGCTTGTGCAAGGAATATGCTCAAATCTAGCTAGGTGTAATAAACTTTCTAATTTTGCTGTAAGTTGTACTAGTGGTAACTTTCTAAGCAAAATAACTGATGTTACTGTCCTTGTACTTCTTTTCCTCACACTTTAATTGTTTTAATAAATGAGCATAGTTAAAAACTGTTATGGTACTGGACTTGAATACATCCCTTAGTTAGAATTTCCAGCATGAATACCTATTAAATAATTTTCTATCTTATCCTTTTGCTATGCCAGAATGGAGTATACTATCCTGGATATGTAAGTCAATTTCTTGTAAATACATTGGTTATTTTTAGTACTGAAAAATACGTGGTTTTCAAAGTTCTATATGTCTATATTACTAAGTATGCATGAGTTTCTCTAAAATCTAAAATTTTCTTGATTAAAGGTACCTGCTCCTATCACGTACCCATTGACCACACCTCAAGTGCCTGTGTATGGAATGGTAAGAAGCATGACTTGTTTTGTATTCCTGAAAACTTAGTTGTCTTTACCAGTGGGCTTCATGTCATTCATTATTATGTTCAAACCATCCTGCAAATTAAATGTATTGGCAATAGCGTGTGAAATCTGGTATGTTTCTCACACTGCATTGAAAAGAGATGACTCTGAGATTGATATAGTGGCAGTTTTTAAATGCTTTATTCTATGTGTGTGTATGTATGTTTCTTTTCCAGTATACTTAAAATGCAAAAAGATGTATCTTGTGGAAGTAGTTTGAATTTTATATATTTTTTTTTANTTGAAACTTCAGCTTTAGCAAACACAACCAAATGCTTCATGAAAGGCTGCTGGTGTATTTCTGCATGTGAAAGTGAGGGGTTCCTCAATCAAGGGCAGCAGCTTTTGCTGGTGAGGAGGCAAATTCAGATGATGGAATTGCAGGAACCAAGGAAGAAAGTAAAAACTAGATTTTTACCTCTCACTGTTTCAATATTAAGTAAACAGGAGTGGTTGAAGGTATGTAGGTTTTATTCTCTCCCTATGACATTAGCTGGATACTTGGTTTAGTCATGCTGACCAGACCAGTGTTGGAAGCTTCTTGAAGGATCAGGTGATGTGGGAGAGAAAAAGGCACAGACGAGAGATTCACTCTGGAGAAACTGTACTCCTGTCATCCAGCTACGTAGGTCTTAATATTCTCTGGGCTTTTTTTAAAGTGCCAAAGCCTATAGACTTCACTTATAAGTGACAAGGCCGCCAAATAGAGTCTTTATTCTAAAACACTGGGAAACCATTTATTATGTAAGTGGCATTAATACATAATCTTTGTTTCACAGATACAGTTTATGTAGAGCCACCAAAGCAACAAGATGTGAGAACAACCAAATACTGGTAAAAAAACCCGAGAAGACTGAATTTCAATCTTTCCATGATGTATTCCTGAACAGGGCAACTGTTTATTCCCTGTATAATACAATATTATTTTGAACTGAAATGCTTTAGAGATTCTTGTTTATAACAGTCACTGCAGTGTGAAGTCATGTTTGTTTCCTGATTTATTTTTTTTTTAACTGCTCAGCAGAAAACTGTATTTTTATTGAGGTTGACTCAGAAGGTGCAAGCTGGATTATCATGTTCAAAATCAAGGAGAAGGTTACATGATTGCTCTACAACCTTAATCATCAGTGGATTACCTTAGGAATTGACTGAGAATGTCAAAGCTATTTATTTTATTCATAAATTCTGTGGCTGTTGTGTAACCAAGACACAACACGAAATCAAGTTGAGCAATAAAATTTTCATGTGCTCTAATAAATACTCTGATAGAGCAATGCTTGCATTATCATAAGGCCAACATGGTGTGAAATCAGACAGCTTTTTCAAATTAGAATAGCTTATAGTAATCTGCAAACTTTATAATGTGAGTTTGAAATGCTGTGAATCAACAAGACACATATTACAGATACAGTAAAAATAATAAATTGCTCCATTGGTATGTCAGTATTACAGGGCTAAGTAAAAAGAGCCAGCAGCTGCAAGGCTGTAAGTCTGTGATGGAGTAGGGGAGATGAGTGTGTTCCAGAACAGCTCATGCAGCCTCCAACAGCTGCACTTCCATAGGTGACCTTCTCTGCAGGTGGCACCTCCCAGCGTGGGCTGAGGGAAGAGCAGCCTTGGGAGCCAGTGTCTGTGGGTGCCCCAGCCACAGCACACGGGAGCAGTCTGAGAGTCTTGTTGATAACTGCAGTAGAGGCAAGAGAGCCAGTTCTTTCTAAAGTCTTTTAGGTCAAAAGACTCAAACCTTGCAATCATGCTGACACTTGTGAACTGGCAACTATTTTGAAATTATCCAGCTGTAGAGAATAGCTTGTGCTTCTTTTTTGAAATAAGAATCTAGTTGTAAACCGTATAAAAATAATTATTTTTAAATGTGTAAATACGTGTAAACTTTTAGATAGTTGTTTCTTTGATGCTGCAGTAATCTTTTTCTTCTGTAGTAATTACAAGGTAAAAATGCTACATTAAGAAATCTGGACTCCTTTTGAGAGGAAAATCTTTAAAATCAACTAATTTATGAAGTATTGCTGTTCACAATGGGTCAGATGTGTACAAACTTCTGGAACATATTTTGTACTTAAGAATCTTCCTCCAGAACTGAAATCGGCTGTGAAAATGCCTTATCTTGTATTTTTCACTGTCTGATAAAAAGTGATAGCATTTAAAAAACCCAATAGTTATAATTAAGTAGATAGAAGTGGGAACAACCTTTCTTCCAGAAGTTTCGTGGCAAAATGCAATGAAAAGCTCTCCTGTAAAATTACTTCTAATAATGATTAATATTAAAGCTGAGTTTTCTATTGTTACAATAAATAGACCTCCAGTGTACTTTGTCTTTTATCCTTTGGAGAGTCTGTAACAGCAGAAATCTCTCTCACTCTCACCATAAATGCAGATAGGCCTGAGAATCTTGTCAAACTCTCATGCAGGGAACTTCTAAATTAAGTACATTCCTCAGAGTGAGAACAACCCTTCTATTTTTCCAAATGCTTAATTCTGTCCAAAGAGTGCAAAAGTAGTATTTCTTAACCCTATGGTAAATATTTTGCCCAATGAATCAATACAAAAGAAACAAAACTCTTCTCCCCAACCCTTGAAATTTGTAATTGCTAATTTCCTGGAAAATGAAACCTTGCAGAAATTTACAACTCTGTGTTCCTTGATGTATATTGATTTTGAGAGAATTTGGTCCAGTACAGGGTAGTTTAATGTTCAAGTTTGAATTACAAAGGGCTTCAAGCTTTAATCCACCTTTATTGGGTTGAACAATTGTACAATTTTAAGCCAATGAGTTCTTCAGTGCCTATAGTTGCCCTCCACATGATGAGGGAATAGATGCCATTTAGAATGGGTCGTTGTGTTGAGGGGACTGTTTATTTAAGAAATAGTGAATTCCATAGATTCATTCAGCAATCAAAAGTCTTGTGTTCAAATTGGATCAGTCCATGCAGTTGTAAATATCTGGGCATTAATGGCAAAAGTGAGAGTGCTACAAGCAGGCAGTTCCTAGCACTGTAAGCTGTTAGGTCTTTTTCTTACACTGAGTTGTATAAGTAATAACACATTATTTTAATAAAATATGCAAATAAATGCCTGACAAGCAGTATATATTTGTTATAACTTTATTTCAGAGCATTCTGAATATCTGGAATATACCTGGCTCAGAAATGGATTTAGTATGGATAATAGCTTGCACTACTTCTGATTTGCTCTGGATCTTTTAATGGTTCTCTTGGTCTGCTTTCTTGTAGCAAAGCTGTCTGATACCAATTTATTAGTATTAAAAAAAGGAGAAACAGCCACAAAGTATGTTTTAAAAACCTTATAACCTACTTTCTTCTGATGCTTTGAAACACAGCTTTCAGCTTGATCCTTGTGAAGCAAAGATCGCTTTGTACTTTCTCTCTGCACACAAGTGCACAGGACTGGTTTTGCCCACCTCTTCCTCGTGCACGTATTGGAACCCATAAAAGGGCAGAGTATGTGTTTAAATAACATACTTGAGAAGTGAAAACCAAGGACTTAGGATGCTGTCAAGGCTTTTATAGTCTTTATGGCTATTCTCCACAAAAAAAACCACTTTGAACACCATGATTGTTCTTGAGGGTGACTGTACCAGCCTGCAAAAGCTGCGAACAGTAGTGATGAGTGAAGAGAGATGTATATAAATGTGACTTTCCTTCCAACTCGTTGGATCAGAATCATGTTCTGAATACTTCAGGAAGCTGGTAACTAAGATGTCTCTCCATGTTTGTCTGAACAAGGAGGAAGACTTTGGTGTGTGCTGTACACTCTGCATTATTGTACTTTAGTGGGTCACTTGAGCCTCACTGTTGGGACTTGGTGCTGCTACAGGCAGGCTCTCATGGAATACGCCATAGGATGACTTCTGAGGGACTTTGGAAAGGTGGATGGTGTGAGGCCTCTTGGACTTGAACATGTACCTCTCTAAATAACTGGGGTTTTCTAATGTTCTCTAGATATAGTTTGACTTTGCCTCCAAGAAGTTACAGTTTGGTTTTTTTTTTAAATAAATTTTGGACATGTGTACTAGAAAAATCTCTGTTCTGTGCACATAGTGGTGGAATATTTGTAGGTAAAGTAACAAATGGACTTTTGTTTGAGGAAAAAATGAAACCAACGGCAAAAACCACACACACAAATGTAACAACAACAAAACTTCTGACTACAAGATTGAATACAGGGTGTATCTATCCCCAGCTGGATATTTTGATGTGTGGCAGGGATGGGGGTTACAATTAGAGTAGTATGCACTGTGGATCGGTGCTTAATTTGTACATAAAAGGAAAACTTTGTTTGGGGTAGTTTGTATTGTAAGGATAACATCTAAAGGCACTGTATCAGTCATTTATTTCCATTGAAAAGATTATATTTTTGAGCAATGGAAACTGTACATGTTATCATTTATACATTACTGATAGCTAGAAATATAGAAAACCTGTTGCTATAACTCTGAAGATGTATCTGACTTGTCATTGATCTGTACATTGCTGCATCACTACTTTATGCAGATTCTCATGATCATTTATTTAAAGAGATTGTAGTAACTGGTACAGTTACAACAGGAATTGTAACGTCAAATCTTTCAGTATACTTCAGATGTGAATCCTTGTGATTAAGCTTAATACTTTACCAAATGTTTGGCTGGAATCTCATCTTGGAGCAATGACAAAATAGGTGCTGGAACAGATTTCCCTCACCCCAACCCACACTTAATTTATTTAATAGGTCTTGTTTTGTATGTTATGTTTTCCCCCATAACAGGTTTGTGCCTTTTATTGGATATTTATTTAAAAGGAGCTATGATAATTTAGGTTGCTTTTTTTCAGATATATTCTTGTACAGCTGTTCCTTTCTGTGAGTTCCTTCATTTTATAAGAATACAGAATGTGTGGAAAATATACTAGCCACAAACTGGGAAAAAAAATCTAAGGATTTATGTTCTATGAGTAATTTTTTTAAAAATAAGCCTAAGCACAAGACTGGCTGTGTTGATATTTTAATTGTGGAACTTCACAATTTGTTAATATGCAGATTGTTCATTTTTTAAAAAACTGCTCATATCCACATATTTGATGAAAACAAGTTTTGGAAAAAAATAAACTTTGGCATATGCAAGGTGTGTGTGTATGTGATCATTTTTTGTGTTCTCTGGCTTAAGGCTTTCTATAATGCTGATAAGCCTGGCTGAATTAGGATGCTTAATTGGCTTGTTGCTCCTCTCTGTTTACATTGGAGATGGCTCCAGGGAGGCTTCATTCTCCAGCCATCGTCATTCCAGCAGAGTGTGGAGGGAAGGAAGTGTGCCTGCTGCAGGTGCTCCTTCTTCCTAAATCGGAAAGTTCTATTTTTAATACTTTAGGTTTCAGAGAGCTGTTTTCAGTTGTGAGATTGGACTACTTAATAGTTCACTCGTATTCATCTTCCATCTCGGTGCTGAAGCATCGGGCGGCAGCAGCAACGCGCCGTGGGCTCCAGGGGCTCGGCCTGGCGCTGTCACAGCGGCATCGCTCCGTCCCTCCCCGGACAGGCAGAAATTCAATGACCTGACTCCCTGGCTTGTCATCTACGCTGTGGGAAAGGCAGAGCAGCTGCGTTTACAAACAAAGGCGCTTCCTCCGTAGGCAGAAGCCGAGGCCGGGATAAGCGACAGCTCCCTCCGGTCCTTCCCGGGACAGGGCGAACGGAGCATGCGCAGTTCCTGCCACCCAGGCAGCCCCGCCTTCCCCCCGCCGGGGCCCCGCCCCTCCCCAGGGCCAATGGGCGGGACTGATACCGCCCCGCCCACCCGCGCTCGCGCCGGCTCGGCGCCGACGTGATGACGTACGGGGCTCTGCGGCCGGGCGCACGCCGCGCATGCGCCTTCCGATCCCAAATGGCGGCGGCCGGAGGCAGCGAGGCGGCGGCAGCGGCGGGCGGGAGGCGCGGCCCGCTCGGCATCCCTGAGGCGGCGTTCGTGGTGAGCGGGGCCAGCGAGCGGGGCTGGGCAACCCCTAGTTGGTTTTCCTGGGGAGTGGGGCTGGGCATCCCCGAGGCGGCGTTCATGGACAGTGGTGCCGAGGCTTGGGGGCTGCGCTCCGGCGGCCGGGCCCGGCCCCTGTGAGGCGGCACCTCGGCGGGCGGTGGGGGGCGCGGATGACGGAGGCCCTTCACGGCCTCAGTCCTGCGCCTTTTCCCGGGTGAGTTGCCCCGTTTCGCTCCCGACCTGGCGCTTTACCGTACAAGAAGCCCGGCTCCCCGCGCTAAGCAGTGTCGTGTTATTGCACCGCCAGACTCAGGGCGGTGAGCGGCGTGTTGTGAGAGCCCTTCTGGCACACACTGCACGAGGCACGCCTTGCCGCTCCTGCTGCACGGATAACGTGCCGTGCTGCAAGCATCTTTCCGTACTTCTTCCTCTCTTAATCAAGTTTTACGTGGCTGAGAAGATCACTCTTCAGAAGCGCCCATGTGTTCTTGAAAACCAGCAAATGTGTATCTTCTGGAAAACAGGCCGAACTTGTTTATCCAACTTTAAAAACTGATGTGCCGAGCATTTGATGATTCTGTTGAGAGGTTGAAAAGCAGGGATCGGTGACCTATGCAGTGAAATAATCTCACAATCATCTGTTGTTCTCTTTCAAGTGTGAGCTCACTCTTGGTACATGGTCTTGGTTGCTGTTTTATTTCCTTTGATCAATAACTATTGATCAGAGTGGCTGTACCCAGCTGCATTGGTGATCTCAGGAAGTGTTAGATGTCTGCCTCATTTGATACAGTGCTTTTATAGAAATAAATTGGTTTGACTTGCATTTTGGTGTTTCTGGATGCAGTGCTTGTACTGCTGATGTGTATTGTCTGGGCACAGGGCCTGACCAGACAGGTACAGTGCATTTACTTTCAGTGATCCAGTTCCTCCTTTTCCTTTAAGGTTTTTTAACAATAATTAGGATCTGGAAAATCCTTACTGGGCTGGAAAACCATTCCTGGTTTCAGCTAACTTCCTTCCATACCTCATGGGAGACCAGCAAGATGAAAGTGAAAGGGAAGGGCCGTGTCTTCAGCTGCCCTGTGAGACCTCAGTGATCCTGACAGAACGTGTGGTCTGTGCTGACTCTGCGGTACAGGTGGCCACCCTGGCAGGAAGCAAGACATAAACAGCCTCAGCAAATGCTTTAAGGGCATCTGTTGCATCCCTCATTCCGTGCTGGTGGCTGCCTTTGTAGCTGTTGTGTTCGGTTCCATGCAGTTTCCTTTCAGTACCTGTGTCTGAAGTATCTTGTGTGCTTTATCACATGACTCCCAGAGTTCTGGGGCTGTGCCTTAGTCCTGTGCTTCTCTTCAGCTCTTCATAACCTTATGGGTCTTCATAACCTCTGGATCTAAACATCTTGGAAGCTTCCTAACTCTCAGTTTTGAGAGGTGCTCTGATCAAATACATGTGTGTTTGCAGAAGAGCTCTTCGATGGTGATCCTAGAGTACTTGGGTGTAGATGTCAAGACAGACTTTCTTTTATTCAAAATAAGCCTGCACTGAGAAGTGAAGAGTGAAAATACTACTGTCTTGAGGGTAGGTTTTACTAGAGCTTTTGTTTTTATTTCAGAAAATAGGTTTCTATTTCAAAAACATTTAAAGAGTTGCTGATCTCTTGCTTGGCATTCCCCCCTCCCCCAGGCTTACTGTGAATCTTGTCTTCAGAGGTGTTTTCTGTAAGTGTCTTGGTTCAGTAGAGGCTCTTCACACAATTCATGGCTCATGTCTTTTTCTGAGGCAGTTGTTCTGTGGACTCTTGTTCCTCTCCAGGTTTCAAGTGATGTTAAACACTCAGAGTAGGTAATGTTAAGACAAAGGGTTTTACTGGATAACAAACTCTCCAAACAGAACTTTCAGCTGTGGTTGTTTTGAGCTGTTGCCCAGACATTTCCAAATAAAATTCCTTCTTTGTTCTGCCTTCTTCAGCAGGTGTGAGGATGCAGGTCTCTTGTCATGTTCTCTGCACATGCCCCCAGGTGATGAAGCTCTCTGCAGAGTGCCTGCAGCTGTTTATTTGGGTCATCACTCAGAAGAGAACTGTAGGGACACGTGGGAATGTGCTATCCTGCTGCATTTCAGCCCTTCTACAGAACATTCCTGTGGCTTGGCTTGAAGTTTGCAAAATGGTGCTTTGCCAGTGAATTTTCTTCCTAAAAAGATATAGATGAATTTTGGCAGGTCCTGTAAGTGTTCTAAGAGTTGTGCGGTGGAGGTGCTGTGTAATACACCACAAAGTGGGGATCCTCTCAGCTTTGAAAGCCAGCTGTGCCTCAGAGCTGTTCTAGTCAAGCTTAAGGAAGTGACTGTGCCTCAACCTTGCAGATGGGGAGGTGGGACAAGAGCCTGACCAGCAGGCTTGGAAGCCTCAGCTGGAAATTCTTGGGGGTAAATCTGAGCTCACCTTGAACTGGGACATTATGTAGTGGAAGGAGTTCACCAGTATATAGGGGGCCTGGATTTGCTTCTGGATTCACTTCTCAGCATCTTTGTTTCAGGAGGACGTGGATTGTGTCCTGTCCATGTGCACAGACAGACGGGAGCTGAGGCAGAGCTGGGAGCCAGGCAGGGTGTGGGGGGAGCTGCTGCCCACCTGCTTTTCTTTCTGCCCTAGGTGGTTTAAACGAGCAGAGCTGCTTCCACAAGAGGGAGTTTCATTTCACAGTATCCTCAGGCCTCACTTCGACAACACTTTCCCAAACTAATCCTTGTTTGCTTTGTGGAAGGCTTCTCTAGGAACTTTATCCAGAGGCAGGAATGCTTCCTGGACTCTGAGGTAGCTGGAGGTGTTTTTCAGGCAGTCTCAGGTGTGGTCTCTTGAGTTTGGATCTACCACCTGGACAGTGCTGCCTGCTGCAGGTTGTGGAGTTCATGTTCTGATACTGATTTCCTTAATGATAAGGAAGGCAGGGACTTTTTACCAGATTCAGTAATTTCCTAGTAAGTTTCTTTAGCCAAGAGAGTTAAGGCATCATAATGAAGGGGAGCAGCTCCACGTCTGATATCCCTTTACTAACATATTACAGTCTTTTTCTGGTGTGAAACTTCTGGAGTGGAGACACCAAGTTCAAAAGGAGGAGCTGAAGAGGCCTGTGGTAGGGCTTCCATCAGGTTTTACTGAGCTGTATAGATGAGGGCAGAATTATCTCAGTGGTGGGGTGTGGGGTCATCTGGAATGGTGTGTGTAAATGGTGGTGAGGGCAGAAACCTGTGGTCGATTCCTGGCCTGATGTACCTTTTGGAAGCTGGGAACATTGTCCCCTGGCAGATGAACTGCTTCCTGGGATTCTGAAGGAGACACATGCCGAGGTTGACATCCTTGCTGGCTCAGGCCTTCCTTCTCTGTCAGCTTTTCCTGCCAGTCCCATGGCTCTCACTGTCAGTTGATGGTAGGACTGGCTGGAGTTGTTCTCTAGAGGTTTCTGTGGCTTCCTTGCTAACTATAGAAGGAGCTTTTGAAACCAGACTGTTCACTTCCATAGTGCCTGTCTGAAACTGAGATACCTCAATTTTACCCCTTTGCATCTTTCTCCGCCACAACGTGCTTGGTCAGGCTGACTCTTTTTTTTCATCAGTTTTATCCAAAATAGTTCATAATCTAGTTAGCCACAGAGAAGCATTATACCTGCTTTACAGGCAGGAAACCCAGGTTTAGGTGTCACTTGACATCAGCCAGGACTGAAAGCATCACTAACCGTGTACCCACAAATATGGTTATGAAATAATCCTTGCGCCTATCCCTTAGCTCCCTACCAAAAAAAGGAGGGGGGGAGGAAGGGAAGGGGGAAAATTTCTCCCAGGGAGGGGGAAATGAAGAGATGACTAAGAAAAGAAACAAAACGCTTTTGTACTCCAGTCCAAAAAAAGAAAGTAAACTTTTTTGTTTACATTTCAAACTCCTTCTAGATGCAGCTGCAGTAAGATGATAGCGTCTCTGTGTCTAGGATTTCCATAAAACTCTTCTAACACAGAGGGTTTCTTTCTCCCCTTAAAGGAAGATGTAGATTCTTTTATGAAACAGCCTGGAAATGAGACAGCAGATGTAGTTCTTAAGAAGTTGGATGAGCAGTATCAGAAGTATAAATTTCTGGAACTTAACCTTGCTCAAAAGAAAAGAAGGTAAGTTGTAATTTTTGCAGAATTGGGAAATGTTTAGCACAGTCATGTTTTTTTTAAATAATAAGTCTAGTGGCCAGGAAGGTTGTGGGGATCCCAGTGTCTCTGCCAGGGCTGTTGGGGAGAGCAGTGCCCTCATCTCTGGGGAGCTTTTGCTTGAACAGTGCAGAATCCTGTGACTCACTGTCAGATAGTCCATGAACCTCAGAAGAAACGCACTTGTTTTGTTTTACCTGCAGTGGTTTCAATGTATGTTTCTGCTGAGGTTTCCCTGTCCTCTGGGAAATTACAATACGCAAAATGTCCCATTTTAGTAAAAGGGGGTCTGTGACTGTGTGTTGTCCCAGTGTCAAGCTGAATGGATTGCAGTGCTTCCAAAGCCAGCGGGCCTCGGTGTTGTGAGGGGCAGGTGAAGCTGGAGCTGAGCTGCCTTTACGTGCCATGTCTTTCAAACCTGCATTTGTAAGCTGGAAAAAGCTGTTAACAAGTTGTAAAATGGAGGGTGGACTGTGTAATAAAACTGATCACTTGTTTAGGAAACTTTGTGTCTCTGTGAAATAATAAATTATGACTGTTGTTAATTCACAGGCTAAAAAGTCAGATTCCTGAAATTAAACAGACATTAGAAATTTTAAAACACATGCAGAAGAAAAAGGTAAATTATTTTGAATATCTAATGAGTATGAGAAAAGCTAACTACCTTTCCACCCTAACAGAACACATTGCAAGAAATGTTTTGGAGAGCACATTTAATATGCCTTTATAAATAACAGAATTGTTTTTAAAGGTATGTAGTACTTTTTGAAAGCTAGTTCAAAAAAGTTAATGTTTGCAATGCAAGCTTCATTTTTAATAGTGTATAGATTGCAGCTAAGCTTTGACTTCATCTCCATTCTTTATAGAGATTTCTGTATTGTTTTTAAATACATCTTTTAAAATGCATTATTCTTGGAGCTCTAACTTTAATGTTGAAGTTACGTTGAATTCCAACAAGTTAATACTGTATCAATGGCAGAAAGCAGAAAAGTGTGCTCTTTATTCTAAGTTTTATGTCTTTAACATGTTTCCGGTGAAAATAGCAATTGTTTTATCATTTGTCTTAAGGATTCCACACATCCAATGGAAACCAGATTTTTATTGGCAGATAATCTCTACTGCAAAGCTTCAGTTCCTCCTACAGATAAAGTTTGTTTGTGGTTGGGGGTAAGTAAAATGGAACTTCCACTGAAACTGTTTCAATAACTTATAAAAGGCTTGTGAAAGAGAGTTTTGGTTTTTACCTCCCCTGGTTGTAGTGAGCATAATTCGGTTGGTGGGTGCATGGTGGTGTTGAGCACATTTAACCAAGCAACTTCAGTGTATTAGTGAAGATTTCTTGTTCTATTTGATTTGGTTTCTGAACAGTAAGACTTCAGAGAATTGTCCTTTTGCTGGATTGTCCTTTCAAAAAGCTTGTTTGTGTTTCCCTTACCTTTTCTGTCACTTTTTGGTTCAAATTAACATCCAGCATTGCCTGGCGTGGGACTGTGCTCAGCACAATAACTTAGTTTGGCAAGTAGCTTCCCATCTTCTCTATGTTACTTGTACTCAGAATCTTGCTTTCCCTTTTCATGCACCTTTTTAGGGAAAGATGGGATTTCTGTTGCTCACAGGTATCTGCCAGCATTTAGAGGGGACTTTGCACTAAAGCCTGGTGGGATCAGCATTCACAACTCAGATTCCTAAGTACTTAAGCAATATCAGGTTGGAGTATTTTGTATTTAGAGGCTTCATTATATGTGGAGATTAACCTGCTGATGCTTATTTTAAGACTTTTAAATCATGGATGTTCCTAAATCCCAGTGTTGGCTGCCAGACAAAACCTCTTGGTTAGGACAGAAACACTGTTAACAGATGAACCATCTAGACTAATTGGACAGTTGCTCCCAACTTCTCCCACTTCTATCATAAAAAAAAAAATAAATTCTGATACCTGTTGCTATTAGAAGGCTGCCTGTTAGACAGGCTGATGTCTCTGTTTCTGGAGACGAGAATTCTGTCTTCAGAATTCATAAACACTGACTTTCATGGAGCATCCCAGGTTTATTTTCTAACACAACATTGGAGAAGGTTCATCTTACTGACAGTTCACACTGAAAAGCTATAATGAAATGCCACACACAGTTCATTTTATTTAGGTGTTCTTTGCCTTCTGCCTTTCTTCTGCTTGTTGCCTACAGTCTGTGTTGGGCTGTGCATGTCACTGTTACTGGGGATCTCTGCCCTCCACTTGCTTTAAAGAACAGCTTATCCAGCTCTTGTAGCCTTTCATGGGATCCTGTCAGTCACAGGCTGTAGCTCCATTCAGGGCACAGTTCTTGAATAGGACAAAGCTTCCTTAGTGCATTTTCACCTGATACTGCTCTTTTATCTCATCCTGTGGTAGCTTCTTACTGAATTAAAAACCACCACCACAGCATCAGAGAGGGCTTTTATACCTGTTGTATCTCTAATACCTGTAGTAGCTCTTGTTGCTGACAGTGCCAGCTGTTGTCACTGTTCCACACAGAGCCTGAGGTTTGTCTTGAATCCAACAAAAACTGTTTCTAGAGTTGTGTGGCACCTGTAAGGTGCTGCTAAGAAATGTATGGTCTCCCACTTTTCAGATACAATGAGGATGAGATGCTATCCATCTCAATGAGGCTGAATGTGACCCACAGGGGAAGAAATCCCTCCTTGCTTAGCCATAGGAAGAGAATTTATCTCTAAGTCACTAGGGAGATTTATTACTCAGTTACTGAAGGGATGGAGGCCTCAAGTAGATTTGGATATTGCCTGTCCTGGATCTTGTCTTGGCCTGTCAGGACAGTCTGTTGCTAACATGATTAGTTATGAAGAACAGTCTAAAATATGCTTGGTGTGGCTTAGTCCTTACAATGCAAGAGTAAGAGCTTTTATCAATCTTTCTTTTTTAGGCCAATGTGATGCTTGAATATGATATTGATGAAGCTCAGGCTCTGTTAGAGAAGAATTTGTCAACAGCCACAAAAAACCTCGATCTTCTAGAGGAAGACCTGGATTTTCTCAGAGATCAGTTCACCACTACAGAAGTCAGTATCCTTTTCCTTAATGCAGGGGAGGAGATGTATGTGAAAGCCAACATCCAGGTAACTACCAACTTTCTGGTATGTTTTTATCTTAGACTGGCTGCCTCAAAATTCTGTAGCACCTGTGAACTTTACTATCCTAGCAATGAAGTGGAGTATTGTGATTGCAGGGCTGAGTAGGAGGTTGGTGTGTGAGAGGTAACAGAACTTGTGTTTGTCCTCATGAAGTCTGCTGCAGTGGTTGCAGCCCAGACTGACTCCAGAGTGAGTTGAAGTCTGGATTGATGCCCAGGTGACCACCTTAAAGCAGTGACCCTTCCTCTAGAGCGTATGAATATTTTTCTTTGTTGCCCATCACACCCTTTGCAGCTGCCTCCAGGCAGCACAAGCCCTGCTGCAGAAAGCCTGGGACTGCCTTGGGCTGTGCTCAGTTTTTTAAATTTCTTTATACTGTCGTCAGCCACCTCCTGGGTGTGTGGGGTTGTTTTTTATACTTTCTAGTTAAAAACTGTTTTAATGAGTGTAGCCATTAACTGAAGCATTAGATTTAGTTTAATGAAGGCACAACTGCTTGTTCTTTCAAGTTGACATTTGAGCTGTCTTAGTGCTGCAACAGTTTGGGATGCCTGAAAGAGGCAAATACAGCTGATGTGGGCAGCTTGACTGAAATCAGCAAAGAGGCAAAACTAAAATTGTGTTTCTCTGCAATATCTTTTTGGAGGTTTTTAAAGTAATCATATAAATACTGCAGTTACCAAGAGTTACCAGTGTTCCTGAGAGCTGAAGCTTTGCACCAAGTCAGCCCTTTCATGAAATGGTTTCTGTACTCACTGTTGTAACTAAGTGGCCAACTCTGTAACCTGCTCTTTCTCCTTTTTTAAACATCTCTTTTCTCTTTTCTGATAGCGTGAGCTGTGTCCTTAATTCCATACCCTCAGATATGGCTAGAGTTTATAATTGGGATGTAAAGAGAAGAAACAAGCAAGACCCTTCCAAAAACAAAGCATAGCTTTTCCAATTTTAAATGTGGTTTCAATTTCCAAGTATTTTTTATTTAAATACCCCCAAACTTCATTCAGGACTGAGTTACTTTCAGCATTTCAGTAAATGGTAAAATACATAAAAACTAATGGTGAGCACCATTTTATTTATTTGTAAACTCAAAATTTGGTTTCATGCATGCTTCATGGAATGAATTATTTGAAAAGGCACCACACAGTCCAGCAAAGGATGTAGTATTTTGATCAGACCACTCTGTCAAGTAAATTTCTACCTGAAAGCCTGTCTGAAAAGCTGAGGGGCATGTATGAAATGGAGCCTGACATGTTCACAGGCTAAGGCAATGCAGGATTTTTCTTTTTCATCCCTGTACAGCTGATGAAGTTAACTTTGACTTGGGCTGGGAAGATGTGCAGCTGTAATGTTCTATCAAACAACAAAAATAGAGTGGAATCTTGGCGTTTGTTTCAGTCAGTTAATGGCAGCACGAGTCTGCAGGCATTCCTGGATATCCACTTTGGATAAACTTGTAACTCTGGGTTAGCTAACTGCCTGTTACTGAGCTCTCAGCACTTTACATGCAGCAGTTTGTGATTTGTCCTCAGAGCAGTGGGAAAGGAGTGAGCAGCACAGGGGATGTCAAGCCCGCGGGTCTCACCCTTTGTTTTTCATACACGTGCACACGTTGGTTGTTTCGGCGAACGCGTTGAACAAGGACCTGAGAGCCCACAGCTTGCCAGAGCCTCCCATTTCCGCCCCCTTGGCCCAGATGTCCAGTTCAAATGTCTGAACGCAGCCTCCCAGGTGCTGAAACCTGTGTTAGATCGGGATGGTTGACTGGAACATGACCTCTGGTGGTACAGTTGGAGTATTTTTTTGGTCCTTATGAAGCCTTGCGAGATTGTTGCCTCTTACCTTTGCAGTTTCTAAAATGAAATGCTCGGTGGTGATGTCAGTGGCTAATAATCACATTCTATGACTGAGAGTACAGGTTTCACTGCAAAATAAATGCAAATGTTAACTGTTCAATCTTCATGTAAGAAACAATATACGTGTAAATTTTTTGTACTTTTATTTCATGATATTAAAATAGTAAAACTAAACAGTTGTGGCAAACAGCTGTTTTTGTGCATCTTTCTTTGTGTGAAAGTCACGAATGTGATGTGTGATCCTCTGTAATGTTTCCCTCCCTTCACTGGGTGTGGGGGGGGTGAAAAATTCCGTGGAAGCAGCAGACGTGAAAAGTGTGGCTGCTGGATCCTGGCGTGAATGAAAGGGGGAGTGTGAGTCAGCACATCGGAATCGGTGACTGAAAGCAAGTGATTTGCCAGCACTGTGCCTGTCAAAAAGTGAGCTGCAGGGAAGGGCAGAGAGCAGGTAAACCCTTAGCACAGGTGCCAGTCAGTGCCTGGGCTCATCTCTTCCTTGCCCAGGGCGATGCCGTTTGTTTCAGTGTCCGGGGCTGCAGCAGAGGAACGTGCAGCTCCACCGTTCTCCAACAGGTACCCGCTACAGCAGCGGGCCGTGGCGCCCGTCAGGCTGCAGGCTGCTGATCTCCATCTTCTTTTTCTAGCATCAGCAATGATGGAAAGGCAGCTGCAAACACAACCTGATTTCTCTTAGCTTTTTCTTCCATTTGGATTAATGATATCCCAACAGGCTGTGCTCCCCCCCCACCCCTGGCTAGTCCTAAGGCAGCAATTGCCTGCCTTTGTTGTGCACAACAAAAACTACCAGTTAAGCGTTTTTGCTCAGCAAAAGCAGAACCGAGCAAAATCAAGCTGTATGCCACTGCCAGGAACCTGCAGGTCAGAGGGGACAGGGTGACAGCCTCGGAGCTGAAATGGCTCCCAAGTTCAAAGGTGTCTGGTTCCTGGGGGATGGGAGATGGCTGTGGCCATCGTAACTCAGGGTTTGGTGTTTGTGTGTTTGATCTAGGTAAATAAAAACCCCCAAAACTCGCAGATGAGCTCAATGACCAATCCTTGCCTAGGTCTGCTCTGCCCTTTGCTGTTGTAGCTGCTGTGCCACCAGACCTGCAGAAGCCTCCTGCAGGGGCCAAGGCTGTGGTGGCTCCAGCTGCTGGGAGCAGGGGGTGGTTTTGTCTCAGGGCAGTTGGTCTGCTTTCTCCCGGCAAGGCAGAGGACAGGCTCTGCAGAGTGAGGCAGAGGCAGGCCCTGCAGGGAAGGGTGTCCAGTGGCTGTGAGGCAGTGTCTGGGAATGATGGATCCATCCCTGGCTGGAATACAGAGCAGGGACAGGGAGCAGAGAACACACTAAGAGAGAATGGGCAGGGGGAAAGGGAAAAAAACAAAACCACCAAAGTTTCTTTACAAGTTTTGAATTTCACATTATCACGTAGTAACCATTTTGCTAAATACAAGCATATTTTCAGTCACATACAGACAGCTAAATACAGCATTATTTTCACATTTCGTTACAGTGCATAACAAAGCGAGGACAGTGTAAAGTATGCTTTTATTCTGGAGGTTGAGCAAGTTCAGTTTAACATGCAGATTGTTTTTAACATGTGGTAGAGACCACAGAAAGTTAGCTTTTGCTTTTTTTCTCTTTTTGTCCTAGAGTATAAGAGCTCCTGACCTTTAGCCTGTGAGAGGTATCACCTTCTGATTTCTCAAAGTCCCTCTAAGTCAAAGCATTAAAACCAGTTGTTAGAAAAAAATTCTTAGCATATCCAATAAGTTTTTCATTTAGAAAAAACATTCCAAATTTTGTACAGATGAATCTACATTTCCTATATTTTAATAAGCTGTCTAGAAAATGCAAGGAATTAGAAAAAGATGTAGATAATGATTTCTCTATCATTTAATATAACAATTTATTAACTCATAAGTAGTTAAGACCATGTACATTTTCTTCTGTACTGTTCCTCTTTAGAATTACAACACTTTTGTACTTAAATTGAAGATTTACTCTGAAGGCCTGAATGCACTTACTGGCTTAGGCTTTCTGGAATTTCTCCCTGGGAGCAGTAAAGGGGAATGTCCAAAACCCATTAAATAAAATATTGTCTGTCTCATGAAAAGTGATCTTTCCCCTCTGGCCAGGCTCTCGTACAGGGAATTACAGAATTTTGACTATTGCTAAAATGTCTGATCCAACTCCTCGCTGCCCCTCGTGTCACACTCTGGCTCTGCCCTTGGGGCTGCTGCTATCCTCAGCCAGACACCCCCAGACACACCTAGTGTCCAGCTGGTCCCTGAAAAGCTGAAGCAGCTGCTTGGTGGACTTTCCATCCAGGGAACAAAGAAACTGACCCTTTGGTACTGTCTGTCCCCGCCTTTGTGAAATGCAACTGACCGAGCTGGTCTGAGCAAACCCCGCACTCTGCCCTGCTGTCTGCCCAGGGTGTTCCCAGTTCCTGGGGTGCTCCCTGTACCCACCTTTGCTCACCCAGGAACAGATTTTGTAAAGGGCATACTTTTATTTTTTTTTCTAATCTTCAGGGCACTCAACCACAAGTGCTTGGCATTCACTGGCCTTTAGCACGAGGTGTTGGATACTCACAGCCTGTTCAAGCAGTGACAAGCCCACCAAGAAGCGCCAGGCCACTGCCACCCTCCTTCCTGGCATTTGCTCCCTGTGCCCTCCCAGCAGGTGCAGCACTGCTGCTCCCCTGCAGAGCCCAGGAACTGAAACTGTTCCTCAAACACCAAAACCAAAAGTGTTCAGGGTTTGGGTTGTTGAGCTGGGTTTGCTGTGGGTTTGGGTTTTTATTACAGCTTCAATATGGAAACTGCAGGTTTTTTGTTAATACAGACCTGCCCATGTGCTGCTGCAAGCTGTGAGAACAGGTTCAGAAGAAGTAATCTGAACTCAACAGCAATCAAGACCTGTATTTCTGCAGACAGGGCAGATTAAAAAGCTGGAACAAGTATTTTCTTTTTCTCTACTCAGAGGCCTAAAATAAACACTAGATGCTTCCTGTGGCTTTTACCTAATCCCCTCCTCCTGCTCATTGCAGTATGCTGTATAAAGCTTTCAAACACAAGTAAAAAAGTCACTATAGTTTTGCTTGCTTTCAATAGGCTGAACTTCCCTAATTTGCTACAGAAGCACAGTCACCCCATTGCACTTCAAAAACTTGAGTTAAATTTTGGCAGAAGCAAAGCTTTTAAGTGGTGAATGGCATTTCCAGAAAACATCCACCTACATACAGCTTTTGTGACATGGCTGCCATCCCATGATGGCCAGCCTGAAATGGATCCTCCTTTGTCAAACTAAAACACGGAGGAAAACAAATTTTACTCTTGAATGTGTCTTGAGGCTTTCCTTTCCACCTGCTCAGACACTCCTGCTGTGTGTTCCACCTTCCCAGTGCCAGTTCTCTTCCACAGAGGCCAAGACAGAAAATGACACTTTAACAGCAGAAAGTACCAATGGAAGCTGTTGCTTTCAATGCTATTTAACTTCTGTAAGAGCAAATCTCACCTTTTAGGATGTCTGATGCACCTGAGTTAAGCTTTTCAAGTTTTTTATTTTGTTGGGTTTCTTTCTTCTCTCCCTCCTTTCCATTCCTCCTTGTGACCTGGCTGGTAAGGTCAGCACAGTGCTGTTACCGAGACAGAAACGGTGCGTCCCACCTGGCTGCAACACCCCAGTCTTAAGACATAACACCTGAGGACATGGTTCTCTCTTCATGCTCTTGACCACTTATTTCTACTGGAAATTCTACTGGAAAGCCCTGAACTTGGGGTACTTTCAAGATACTCACCCAGGCAGTAAATGAGTAAAAATTGCATTGAATAATCCCTACTGCAGCAAGAGTTGCCACTTAGTGTCTTGGTTCAGCACAGCAAGAAAAACACTGTTAAGGGAGGAATAATTTAAATTCTAATTACCAATCAAGTAACTACTGTTTTCTTCTTTAAATCCCACAAAATATTCTTTGCTGTCGAACTAGGTTCAAGAACATAAGAAAGAAAACTCAGAGGTATGCATACCATGTCAATAAACTTCTCCTGTGGAACTGACCTTATGAGGAAATGGTATCTGTGCTGCCTTTAGACCTTCCTGGAAAGAAATAGCTGACAAACCAAGAAGTCGTCCTGCTTTCTCTCTGTCTGCCTGTTTGTCGTACAACTGAATATCCATCCTGTGGCTCCAAAAGCCAGCAGGGAGCTATGGGTTTACTTAAAAGAGAACATGTACAGTACCCTGGCATGTACCAGCCCATTCAGCTCTGTATACTCTCTCCTGTGTTGTGCAGCCCCTCATTTCTGCTTCCTGTCTCCTTACAACATCCACATGCACCCTCACTCTCCTTCAGGTTTGCAGCCCCCAGTTCTGAAAGGTTATTTGGGACAGAACATTTCTTTCCAGGGTCTGTCCTGGTGTCCAAAACAATGTGGGAGGCTGTTCACAATGGGAGCGTTGCTCTCCCTGCTGTCACACTGAGTTCACTTAGTAAAGTACGTTTGGTTAGTAGAGTTCATCACCACTCACCTCTCTAGAGGAGCTCAGCACAAGCACCGTCTATCTGACTTCACCACTTCTTCTGAAGAGTGCACTACATTTGGGACAAACCCGCTCTTTACCCCTTCCCATCCCTCCTGGATTGAAATGTCCCCCCTTTTCACCAGCTCATATATATCACGAGTCAGATCAGTGAAGGCCTTCTCCACGTTAATGGCATCCCGAGCTGAGGTCTCAATGTACTTCATACCATAGGCAGCAGCCAGTTTCTCCGCCTCGTGCCTGGTCACTTGCCGCTGTGTGTCGAGGTCACACTTGTGACCCACCAGAACGAAGACGATCTGGTATGGCTGGACGTGCACCTTGGTCTCCTCCAGCCACTCGTGGACGTTCTGGAAAGACCTGCGGTTTGTAATGTCAAAGAGGAGGAGTCCTCCAACCGAGTTCCTGTAGTAGGCTCTGGTGATGGACCTGCAAGCCAAGGAGCCACAACACAACAGTGTTAAGTTACAGCTGGCTGAATATACGTCCTTTAAGAAAGCAGCATTACCACCACCCTGTCTACCCTGCAGAACACAGGGCAAGAGAAGGCCATTCAGGCAATGTCTTAGGACTTCTAGCTTGTGCTCTGTAGAGCTTGTCATTTAAAAAGAAAACTTATTTTGGCTTAAAGATTTCATGCTTGGGTAACTGCCCCACTGATTTATTATAGCTCTCTTCAAAGAGAGAGCTGTAATAAATCCAGCACCACACCCCCACACCACATTTTTCTCTTATGGATTTCTGTATGCCCCTGGCTATTGAGTCCCATCCCCCACCGTATCAGCTCTCTGGACACCTCATCTAACCCACTGGTTTAGAAGCACTGTGACAAATCAAAGGATTCAACTGAAACTAAACACCCGCTCTTTGACAGTCACACAAAAGCAGGAGGTCAGAGATCTGGAAGGCTGACCATGGCCTTGTTGCTCCCCTCCATATACCCAGGGCCCTGGGATAGGGACATCCACCCACCCCAACAGCTTTTTCCACTACATGGAAGTAGTGGGAGATTTACTGGCTTAAAGTGACATTGCAGTGACAGGACACTGTTACTGTTAGTGGCACTGACAGGAGCAGCCTGTCCGACCTCCTGAGAAACAGCAAAATGATTACAAGAGCTTCCTTACAAGGAGAAACTGCACTAACACTGGTCATGTTCCTGCCAAATACTAACATTAAATAGTCACCAAAAAGACTCCGGAACTGCAGGCTGGAAAACGGAGTACATCTCCCACAGCTCTTCTGAGCCAGGCCAGCCCAAGGCAGCCAGAAGCAGCACAGGAAATCAGCAAACACGGGACAATGGAGCAAAGCTGAGGCCATGAGGCTAAGCAGAGCTACAGTTCAGTGACTACTACACAAGGGAAAACCAAGAAGCTGATGAACAGTGGTGTTTCTGCAAGTCATGGATTAGCTGTAAATCCAGAAGCATGATCGATTTCAGTCCTTGGAGGGATTCACACTCAGGCCTGAACTTTCCTTGCTGGAGCAATATAAGCACTGCTGCATTTTTACCTTAGGACAAGTCTTTTTTTGGCAATGTAAGACTGTTGTTAGGTGCCATTTGGTCCTGTAGTGTGTGTATCTGTCAAAACTGCCCCAAGAAAGGATGAACTAGAATTTTCAAGAATTGTTTTATCAACAAACATACAGTGATGGGTAAAAATTCAGACAAAACTGAAGAAAGCCAGAAGCAGGGGAAAAAAAACATAGTTGGCTATGTTTGGATAATTTCTCCTCTCCAACTGTTTGGCTTAGGGACAATAGTCACTCTGCACATTTGGCACTGAGGGAATTAGATCTGCCTTTTGCTATTTGGCCAGCTGCAACCCGATATTGGCACTTTGAATTCACCCCCACACTGTCACAGACATTTCTCCTGCTCCCTTGTGTTCCATGCCATCAGCCCTGGCTCCTCCTGCCAGCAACAACAATGCCTCAGGTGCTTCTGGAAGACATGATGGGATCTAAGCTGAATGCTGCTTCAAGGTAAAATTAGGTGAAGGTCTCAGTGCCTTTTCTTAAAGCCTTTTCCACAACTATTTTCCTCACTTATCTGCAGGAGGCAAAGCATATTGTCTTCATGCTGCACATCCCTTCCCAGTTCCCTCCTGAGATTTCCACCTTCCCTCCTCTTGCCACACTCACACACTGATGCAGAGCAGTACAGGGACTTGCACCTACCTTGGCCAAGTTTTAACATACAGGCAATGTCTCTGTCTGGGAACTGTCCCCTGCTCTGTACCATGGTGGGGACTCCTGCACACAGGGTCCATTCCTGTTCGAGTATTTCCCTCTCAGCCAAGGGAGAGCTGCTGGCTAGAAGGAAACAGCTCTTCTGTAGGTGGTGGGACACAGTTCCAGGGAGCGAGGGCTGCACAGGCTTTTGCTTTTGCTAGCATTACACAACATCACGCTTCAGACAAGGAAACAGCAGCATCTGGGCAACAAGAGATGGGCAAAACCTGCTGGATCCGGGAAGAATTGGACCCTGCTCTTCTACAGCTCCAAAGCCTCAACACTGCCCCAGGCAGCATGTTTTGGGGCCTGGTCTGGCAAAATAGAGTGGCACATGTTTAATTGTAATTTAAGCCTTGACTGCACAGAAATTGCTACTAATTTATGGAGAGCAAAAGAGCTCACAGCAGAGGGTCACAGGAAGAGCAAAACTGACACAGCTGATGCTCAGAGAATGACAAGGTGTTTTCAAAATAACTACAGTGGTTTTGTCCTCGTGGGGCAGCGGTTAAACTATGTAAAGCAGACTGGAAATACTCAAATCTTAAAAGAGGGAACCCATTCTTACAGATCTCCCTCTTAAGAAATTCCCTGTGTCTGACAAATGACAAAAAAAGTTTCAGGTTTCTGGAGAGCACCTGCTCCATTGTGCTTCTTGCCTATGACAAGTCCAAAGGGCTTTGGCTTATTCCAGTAACAGCTAATTCTTGTCTCTGGCCAAGAAACATACCTTGTAGGAGAAGCCCAAGAGTTGCCTTCGTGGGGCACAATTTGTCACAGGGCTAAGAGTGATTTGAAAGGGATAAACACAAACCAGATTGTACCTTTTTTTTTTTTTACATTTCAGAGTGCACCATAAAGGCCCCTGGGTTTGCTCCAGCTTTTCACATTGGGAATTCAAGTCTGCGCTTTGGCAAGGGCATTTCAAAGCTGCACAATGGGTTTTTCTTAATGTCACTGACCATTGCTGCCCCTCGCACTCCTCCTGCCTTTGCAGGCTGCTGCCCACCGCAGCAGTGCAGCTGCCCTTGCGCTGAAGGTCACCTGCTCATCATGCTGACAACCCCAGTGCCGGGCTGGGTCAGCCCCCAGCACCGAGGGCAAGCAGCCTCCAGGGCTTCCGAACTTCCTAACGTGTAAAAGAAAGGAAATTGACCCATCCAACAGCTCTTCCTCTTTACAGCAACGGCAGGAACAGGGGACGGCACTCAGGTGCGTTTTCTATAGACCTCAGCCAGAAATCCAAAGCTGGAAGCTGATGCAACTGCAAGCTAAAGCACCTCCTCTCTCAGCAGAATAAAGCACCAGCTCCTTGCCTGCAAGGCTTCAAGGTAGTAAAGGAAAAACCTGTCAGTGGATAAGGACCAACTACTGCACATCCTGGGCCAGACGCCAGTGCCACAGATGCGAGGGAAGGTGGTGAGAGGGGTGGGGGTAGGGGAGTTTTCATCTACTGAATGAAACCAAAACATTCCTCAGGCGAGTCATTACAGCACAGAAGTAGAAGCTCTGTGATGCTGCACAGAGATGTGGAACACAGGAAGTGATCCCAGAGGGAGGAGGATGGAAGAGCAGATCGGGGTTAAAGACACATGAAAAATACGAGCAAACAGAAGGCCAGGAGCTGCGGGTACACTCGCACCCCTTCAAAATGAGCGCTGTCTGAGCAGCAGGTCTGAGCCCCTCTTTGGCTGGGCGCGAGCCTGCTCCAACCAGGGCTGCTGTTTTTCCCACACAGTCCTGTGGGAAACTTGGCAAGGTCCCACATGCTGCCTTTATTTTACTTCATCGAGACTTAGTTACTGTTGTTTAAGCTTCCAAATTGTCAATGCCCATGCAGCGCTCGGCGTGGCACTCTCCAGAAAGCACCTGGCATCCCTGCACAGCCACAGCCAAGGGTTTGTCCCGACCTTTCTCTGTCCTACGGAGAGCTGAGCTCTGCTGTCGCAGCAGAGCACCAAAACACATATTCCACCGCATTTCGCGAGCCTCAGCGTAAGCGTTCGGCTGTGAAACATCCTGGTCCCTGCCTCCGCACCGGGGGCAAGCAGCCGCTTTCCCTGCCAGCTGCATCCGCTGATGCACGGACACCTCCAGGCTGGTAAAACGCGGGCCCAGCGCTGCCGCGGGCTCGTCCCCCTCCCCAGCGGCAGCGGGGCCGCTCCTCGACATCCACACCTGCACATCCTGCACACCTGCATGCGGCCATTTGGGGTGGACACAGATCCCAGGGATGGGGGCGGGGGGTACGGGGGA
>WAAG01039824.1:33465-77550 GCA_013390105.1 Tichodroma muraria | reverse complement strand
ACCGGGGGGCGCAGGGGTACCCGGGACCGAAGGGATCCCCGGGCCGAGGGAAGCCCCGAGGCCGGGGGGAGCTCACCTTCCTCAGTGCTTCGCCAAGGGAAAGGGGGCTCGAGCAAGGTGCGGAACACCTTTCTGTGTTTTTAACCCGAGACTCATTTCTAGAGAGATTCAGGCTTCTCACTACTGCACTGGGGGCTTCGTTCCCACCGAAATCTACCGGAGGAGCCAAGTGCTCCTGGCACTTCTGGAGAGCCTCTGCACCGCCCCAGGGTCACCTGCACCAGCCTGTCTGGAAAGCGATGATGGTCACAGAAGGTCTCTTACTGACGAAACCCAACAAATACACATGCTCACACACTCGTATGTGCCTGTATATATATATACATATATATATATAGTGTGTGTGTGTATATACAGTGTGTGTACAGTCTCAAAAATTAATTATTACAGACATTAAATACCCAGCAACTTAAATACCACAAGTGTTAAATCCATTTTCCCTCACTTTGCTCGAGTGGGTTCCGCGCTCCGCAGGGTGAAGCGCAGTGTTCAGGAGCCCGAGTGGCCGTGGACATCCAACAGTGCAAGCACAGACACCTCGGATGCCAGTCCCGGTTTTGTCCAGCCTGCCCCAACCAGGGAGTGTCACTGCCACGGCAGCACACAGCACACAGCCTCCCCTGGCTCTGTGGGATATGGCCGAGTTTGAGCACCTACTTTTAAATCTCTTGCCAGAGCAGAGTTTTGATCTCTGGAAGTGAAAATTGACATGTATATTATTAAAAACAGTGAGTAAAATGTCTGTATTCAATCAAACACAGAAAGGAGGAATATTGACACTTTTTTAAAATTTACGAATATGTTGGTGGGTTTTTTTTAAAAATAAAGAAGGTTTCATTAAAAGCTCCTCCTTCATGACCACTATTGAAATAAATGCATTGAGCGCGGCTCTTATATTCATTAGGGCCTCAGGAAAAGGACATTTATGTAGGCATGACAGTTAGCCACTTTGTAAATTGGACTAGGACATTAGAGAGAGCATTTCAAGTCTTGAGGAATAAATGGCAAAGAAATTCTTCAATATTCTTTGAAATATAATCTATTTATTAAAAAATAACAACCCCAAAAGGTCCTACTTTAACGTACCTCAGGACAGGAAAGAAAATTGATGAAGCAATCTACACAGCAACAGCAACAGTGCAACAGAAAAATATTAAACCTATAAATCCAAGTTAGTGGTACATTAACCAGTGACTCATTGCCAGCAAGGCTTTGTGGGGATCTGGTGCACTTTACCGAATGATTTCTGAGTACTCCATGCCCATTAGTTGAAGCCCACAACCAATTGTGGTTTCTCTTCACTGTTTTTCTCTCCTCTCCATGCGCTCGCACACACAGCTGCCCCATTCCCTTCTTCCACAGTCTGACCGTGCCCAAGCAGGCACAGGGCACTCAGTAACATCCTGTGGGTCACCCACAGCAGCATCTCCAGGGGCAGCTCAAGGTCCACTGGCAGTGGGCACTTCCTGGCATGACTTTTGACAAGAACAGCCCAGAGCACCTTGACTTGCAGGGCTGTGCAGAGCTGAGGAGAACACCAAGGTGCCCAGCAGATCCTGTCGTAGCTAGAGGAATTCCTGAATATCAGGCACCTGTCTTCCCCAGCAAGTCAACTTGCAGGACCCTGTGATGCAGATATTAAGTTCATCTTCTCTGAACACATGCATAAAGATGAACACCCGTTGCGTGACTAGGCAGCTACGGTATTAATGAGCAGCAAGTGAGAAGGTAGGAGCAGATGAGATCCTGGGAGAGCCTTTGTTCTGGTACTGTTTTAGAAAATGGAAAATCTGGTGTCTGAGAGACAGTAACCCAGATTTGATGCTAAATGAGGTTTGTTGGCTGACGACAGGACGGCAGGTGCTAGTGAGACATCATGAGAGTGTGTGCCCTGATGGCAGCACTGGGAGCAGCCCCTGTGGGCTGATGGCAGCTCCAGACTGGGGACAACCCTTCAGTGCTCCTTCCCACAGATCTGGGGGCAATTCCAGAGAAGCCCCTTTCCCCTCAGAGCTAGTAGTGCTGGGGGGGCTGCCTGAGAACCACCTGAGCACAGGTGAGGGCAGGGCTGATCCCAGAACTCACTCACCTGCTGGCAGCACCTGTGGGACTCCACAAGCAGGGTCCAGCCCAGCAGCCAGCAGCACACTGGGAAGCCAAGGGGAGCTCTCGTGTAGGCAGTGCTGGCCTACACCCCGTGCTGTGTACAGCCAAACATGGGTGACAGCCCTGCCCAAGGGCTCTTGGTGTGCTGCTCTAGGGCACACCTTGCACCAGGTGACAAATATCCACGTCAGCCACTGGAGCAAGTATTTCTTATTTAGTAAATTTATTTTAAGGCACGAACAGAATGGAGGAATGGAAATTAAAAGGCTGGAGAACGACTCTGTTGCTGACCTGTGCTCTCTGTAGTCTCTATCCCAGAGGGATTGTATTCACTCCCTTTTAGTGTTGGATGATGAAGCCCGAAGCAGATACTCAGGCTTTTTGCAAGCCCTGCTCCTCAGGCTGGTGGGTGGTGACTGCTGTGCATGCTCCAAGTGGCAAGAACTCCACCTTAGGCCCAGCCCCAGCCCCAGCGTCCCTATGGCTAGGGTGAGATGGTCTGGAGGTGAGCAACTCCTCTTAGGCAGGAACTCTGCTCTGAGAAACAAAACAGAGAAGGTACTGAGCCATGGTCAGGGATGTCTCAGAGCCAGACACCCTCCTGGACCTCAGCACTGCAATTCACAAATGTATTTCACAGAATCATGGGATGGTTTGGGTTGAAAGGGGACCTCAGTTCCAAACCCCTGCCATGTGCAGGGCCACCTTCCGCTATACCAGGCTGCTCAAAGGCCCATCCAGTCTGGCCAACCTATCTATTTAGATAATATTCCCTCTAAATAGTTTGGTGTTCAGTTGTAGCACAGCTTTTCTCTCAAACCAGTGCCCTTTACAGCCCACAGCTGGAGGCTGAAGCCATCTCCAAGCCCAAAGCTGCACTACAAGGAGCAGAGTGCATCAGCATTGCACACACCATGCAATTTTAATGCCCTTTCAGTTTCCAAGGATACAAAAAACAATCAATCAGCCACAATCCCTCGCTGCGGGTCTGGCTGCACAGGAGCCCTGTGAGGCAGCCCGTGTCTGTGCCCCAGCCTGGGACAGTGGGGGTGATCACAACACTCTGGAGAACTGGAGCACCCACATGCACACGCTGTCATCCCTGGCCCTCACAGGTGTTATGGCCCAGCCACACACACAGTGGAGCTGCTCACTGTTGCAGAGATAAACTGCACCCAAGCAGAGCCTTGAGTCCCTCCACAACCAAACAGGCCAGAGACCAATCACTGAAACAGTCACAGGGCACACACCAAGATGGTGGGAGTGCTGAGAGCAGGGCTGGGAACCACATGGAGCAAACAATTTATTAGCTAGTTCTAAAAAAACATCACTGTTAAATTAGGCCTGTCGAGATGTGACATGGAGACAGATTATGCTGTTGACAGGGATGTGATTGCACCCATGACCTATGGCTGACTGTGTTGCTGTAAAACCCAGGACAGAGGGAAGGTATTAAGGCAAATTAGTGTTTATTATTTATATGGTGCCCACAGTTAGTCAGGGTGGTGCAGACAAGCGTAAAGTCAAGGGCACCACACAGTGCTCTGAAACTGACAGCCCAGCTGACAGCAGACACTGGGAGCATAATTTAGGATTTTGTGATGAGGTGACAGCCTTACAGCCTCCAGCAGCAGGAGCAGGAGCAGGGAGCAGGCAGGGCTCAGTGCTAGGAGGCACACGATGCAGCTTCTGTCCCACCTTGGCTTTTGGCTGGGCTAAAGTGCCTTTTGGAGAGGTAGAGTTCTCTGGCAGACTGGCAACCTCTATCCCCAGGAAACTTGCCTGTTCTCCTTCCCTCCCTCCCTGTCAGCAAAATGTTTCTAGTGCCCAAAGGAGTGAGCGCTGCCCACCAAGGCAGTTCCAGGCATTCTGTCTGGGGCTCCAGGGATGGCATCCTGCAGAGTTACCACTGGTTCCCCAGTGTCACACTGGAATCAAAACAAATGCAGTAAAGCAGATACAGGCTTGATAAAGAGAGTCCTGGCTGAGTGATGCTGGCTGTTCCATTAATGGGCCCCCATCAATATAGGAACCCATTATTTAAATGGCTCTCTTACACTTGCTGCCCAGGCTCCTTCTGTACCCAGCTGAGAGAGGCAGGAACATCTTGAGAGCTATTTATCCCACTCAGCTTGATGGGAAGAACCATCCTCCACTACCACTTCTCTCTCCCTTGGCCACAGAGGAACAAAGGGCCCAGCACAGAGCAGCTGCCTGACTTCAGACAGCTTCAATTGCCCCATCTCCTGAGCAGGAGGCTCTGCCTCCTCACAAGGAGCTTAACAATGTCACAGAGACAGGACTGCAAAGCCAGCCAGGATCCATGACAGTGGGAGAATGTGAGAGAGACACAAATACAGAGAAACTTCAGAAATAGCCAGAGAGTCCTCTTGAGAGTAGCAGTGCTCCAGGCAGTGTTAGCATTTGCTTTGCAGCCAGAATGGACAGGGAAGATTAAACTCTCATACATTGTGATCCACTTAGTGGATGTGTACAGAGGATGAGGTTGTCCCCACATTCCTGCAGGTGGCAGAGCCATCCTCTGGTGCCACTCAGCACCCACTCAGCAGCCTCTAGCCCCAACAGCAGGCACATACAAGCGAGTCAGCTGGGCTTTTTGAAGAGACATAAAACATTTGCAAAACGTTTTCCTGTGACAATAAATTAAACGGCAGCTCCTTACCACAGGAGGGCTCACTCCAGATGCAGCTCCTGGTGTCTTATTTCAGATTATGATCACATTAAAATGGTCATGGGCTGGCTGATCGAAAAGGGGGCCTCCCATCAAGAGATCATTGTATCTTCCTGAGTCTGCCTGAATCCTAGCATAGATCCTCCGCTGGGAATATTATGTCCTTGTAGCTGTTCTTCCCAGGAACGGAACAGAATCTGCTCAGAGCAAATAGAAGCCGTTACAATCAGGATAAATTAGTAATGGTGAGTGGGGGAGAGAGAGGAGGGAAGGGAAAGAGGTTATTGTGATTTTTCTTGTTATAAAGTGGGTGTCTGTGCTACTTATATTGCAAGAAAATAGATCCCTGGCTTCCCCTCTGAGTCCAGAGTTGAGACTGCTTGCTTACAGCTCAAGAGCTACTTTGGATTGTTAACAACTACTGTAATGGTACTATGGGTTGTTGGATCCATGAAATCTGATTTCTGTTCCTGCTGGTAGCATCTCAAATTTAGCAGCTGCACAGGCTAGTCTGTAGAGAAAAGGCAAAACACACTTGCAGTCATTCTGTTCAGCACCTTTTCATCACAAGCTGCCACGCCTGTTGACAATTAGTTGTGGGGGTCTTTAAGGTGCTGCAGGGGGTAGGAGTTGTGCCTCTGTGGTGTTGCATAGTTTCCATTTTGTAATATACAAGATGCCAAGTAATTCACTAAACCCTGACAGCAGTCCTGGAAAAAAAGGAAAACTGACCCACAGAAATGCAGTCGCGCACAGGATTCCTTCCTTTCCTCCTAAAGCAACCTAAAGCAGGGCTGGTTTAGCTAGTTTGGGTCCACAACAGAGGCTGAATTGCCACAGCCCAGAGACAAGTTCAACCATAATATGATTTTACAATATTTTAAAAAGCAAATATCTTCCTGCTTAAGCAAGCAGATATTCCAGGTCACTTGCAGGGTAACGACTGTACATCAGCCCCTTTCCAGCAGGAATATTTACTGAAGCCCTCGAGCATGAACCTGGTGAGACCAGCAAACCTGGCAAGCTCAGCCCCTGCTGCTGTTTGTGTTTTTCCACTCCTTCTAGGATGCTGCTGCCTGCTGACAGCTTCACCCTTCATTCAGACTCTACTGAGATGAGGCATTTAAGCTGAGTGAATGGGAAATTAATGCAAAATAAAAAGGAGCTTGGTTTGGAGCTGCCAGACTCCTGCAGGGCTCCTGAAAGAGACATATCCAACTCTCCATCATTCCCATCTCTCTCTCAGAAGAAAGAGATCTCATATAAACCATTTATAGTCATTTCTCCATGGGTCTTCTGGAGGCTGATGCTCAGTTTTTGCACCTTGGACTAATAAACGAACCAACCAACCTGCTCAGAAGCATGGATGAAGGTGGCAAACACCTCAAAAGTGGGAATGACCACTCCGGAGTTGCCCACTGTTGCTCAAACCTCATTGCTCCAAATCAGCCATGTCCTGCTGAGGACAGGCCAGGAGCTGGTCCTGCTGTCCCAAAACACTCTGAGTCCTCCTGCGGCCCCACAAACTTCACCCTGGCAGAGCTGCTCCTTCTGGCAGAGCCACCAGTACCAGGAACCTCCCAAAAATGCATCCCCTGGGAAGCAGTGGCTGCTCCTGGCTGACCTCATGGGGAGGGATTTCTCTTTCAAGGGCTCTCCAGTGGTCAGTGGATCTCGTGCAGCAGCAATGCAAATCTTGCATCATCTTTGCGCTGGTACCTTGCACATACCTTGCACATCTGTGCACTGGTTTTGCATGGGCCTTCACAGTGAGCTTTCCAATTTCTGCTGACCACCTGTGTGACAGTGCTCAGAAGGACATCTGTTCCCAGGCGTCCCCTCTAACACCTGAGGGGTGCAAAGCAAGCAGGTGGAAAAGGGACTGAGCCAGGAAAAATCTCCAGGTACAAACCAGACAACTAAAACTAATAATCAAACCTGGTGCTGAATACACTCATGCTTAGGTATCAGGATCAGAAAATGTATTTATTCAGTTTTTGACTTAACAAGCCTGCAAAAATGCAGCATTTTATAACTTCAAAGATCATGTTATTACAAGGGTTTATTTAGCCAGTATTTTTTTATCTCCAAATCTCTACAGTACTTCAATATTTTCCTTGTTATGGTGAAGGATAAAGCTAAGCAAATATTTAGTAATGGATAATTAATTCAGCCACTTCTTTCCATCTCTGCTGAAACACTCATTCAAGATTCAACAATTCTTTCTTTTTCTTCTTTAGTTAGCTTCTAAACTATTTTCAGTAGTTTCTGATACCTGTAATATGAATAATTTTGGATGGCCATAGGCCACACATTATATTTGCCTGACAAAGCAGAAATACTTTCTGGAACTTTGCTTTTTCTCCTTTTTTTTTTTTTTTTTTTTTAATCCTGGAAGATTTTCAAGAAAAAGTTATATAAATCAGACATAACCTGGAAGAAAGCACATTGACTCGCAAATGCAGAAGCCTCATGGAAAGCAGCTGCCAGCTCTACTGTAGGTGCTGAGGTTTGTGTTTGATATTAAAAGGATGGTGCCCGGGGGTCCCAGGCTGTCAGCCAGCATTCCCTGGGCCCACTCAGTCCCTGGGGTCACTTCTGTGGCCAGCAAGAGCCCAGGGGTCACAGTCAGCTCCCACGGCGGCACTGGCACCGGCACCTTCGTGTGCAGGGGAATGAGAGACACAAACCACACTCATTGGCAGCACAGAGTCTTACATTTTCGTGTAGCTTTGCTTGACCCATTCTACAACAAACTAGTAAATACAGTCAGAAAACTTTCCATCTGTTTTTTCTTTCTTTATCACCAGTTACAAACCCACTCTTGTTGCCATCAGCACGCACTCAGAGGCCAGAGTCTCTGTTAGGTTCAGCATTCACAGACAGCAAATGTCAGCATCATAAACCACATGCAAACAGGCCATTAACCTTACACCCACAAGATCTTCTGCTCCTCCACAGGACACTGGCAATAAATGTGCCTTAAATCATTTTATGATAAAGTGCTTTCTGTGCAGTAAGTGAAACAGAGAGAGCATAGCAAATTTTACTGCCTCAGAATCAGCTGTGTGACAAAAGTGTGTGTGGTTTGGCAGTATAATCTTTTACTTTGATGAGCTATTAAATGCCAAAGAAAGCTTCTTAAGTTAATCAGGGCTTAATTTAAATAAACAAGCCAGCAAAAGATTAACAAAAAAATCCTCAATGGAATCTGAATACAAAAATAGTCTCACAAAGTCCCGTGCCAAGTTCATAAAAGTAACTCTGCTGGGATGAACTGGCCCACTGACCCCCTTTTTCTCCCCCTACTGGCCACCAATGAAAAAGATGTTAATTTTCTGAAACACCAACACAACCATTTCCAGCTCCATTGATGCAAACAGCACTTTTGGTAACATTGCCATGCACTTATGCTGCATAAAGAGGAGGAGGTGGGTTATTCCTCTTCATTACTTTCATGATGGAGAGGAATCAGCTGAACCCACTGGGAAGAGACCTGGACCTGAGACAGAGCCCCTGGCCTTACCAACCACTTTCCCAGCCACAGCAGAAAGTTTTCCCCCAGGACTATCCCTATCCCTGCAGACAGGATAGGCAGGATATCCCTGCAGACAGATTTCCTCCTTTTCCAGGAGGAAAATCCCGTGGGTAACTTCACTGCAACAAGCCACCACCCACTCCTGCAACCAGGGCTCCTCGCAGTAGGTGAGTTATACATTTGTATAAATATTCACATGTTCAGCACCTAAGGTAAAGATAATATTTTTTATAACTCTCAACTTAGGCCCAGTATTATTATTTTATCCCACAAAGGTAATAAATTACCAAACCTTGGTAAACAAAACATGTCAGGTTGGACCCCCTACAAAGTATTTTTGGGCTGATGTTGCAGATGCATCAGCTCCTTCATTAGACAGTCATTGCTTAGTTCTGTTGCTCTGTGGACTCTCTCCTAGTGCTTTTATTACTGTCTGGTGCATTTCCAAGTATTGTCTTTTTCCAACTGCAAAACCACTTTAATTCTTTATTTTTTTTCCCACGAAAACTGCTGATTGTCTCCCAAATGTTTCCATTTAAGTTTTGTTACTCTAAGTGTACATTTTTTCATTAATTTATTTACAACCATCTTTGCTAAGCTGAAAATTCACAGTAGGCTAGAGTTTAATAAAGTCAAGAAGAAGAATATAAAAATAATCAGAGAGCCAAAATCTAAAGTGGGATAGTTATAAAAATTATTTCTTCATGACACTTCACCTGTCCTTTGGCAAAGATGCTTTATTTTGACACAACAAAACTTAACACCTCTTTTGTTTGCTTTTTTGTTATTTAGAGCATGATAAAAACAGGTACAAGACAACCAACTGATGACTAAAGAAAAACATTCTATTTAATCACAATATGTACATCCAAAATAGAAATTACAAAGCTGCAATTCAAAATGTATTCACAACACCACTCCACCATGGTCAATGTGCCAGATGCAAAGTTTTTTTGCAAGCTACTGGCAAAAGGGAAATGCCAGCCGCAGACAACTCACTAACAGGCATCAGGTGAAAGGAAGACTAGAGGGGCAGCAGGGGATGCAGAGGCAGGAGACCCCCAGGAAACTGTAGCTCTGCACTCCCTTCACATTCACTCACTCCCTACTTACCTCTCCCACCAGCTCCCTGTATCTCCTGTGTTCCAGTGTGGTTTTGACCTTTCATCCCTGAGCCCGATGCCAGGCTAACGTGAGACTGTCTCCTACCTCATTAGTTCATACTGAAATGCTTTGCACACAAGGCATTGCAAAGGTGTGATTAGGCCCATTAGCAATGTAACCATATTTTACATTTGGGCAAACATTTTAGTTTATATTGCACTCAAACTCCCACAGAGAAGCTTGCCTGAGGTCATGGAAGAAGCCTGTGGGAAAGCCAGGAGAACAGCCCCTGCTTGCAAAATCCCACTATCTCTAAGAGCATCCCTGCACTCTTTCAGATTAAGGTAAAAAGAAATTAATATATCAAATTCTTCACTGTCATCCTCCTCAGGTTTCTCCATCTTCTGCTGCAAATAGTCCTCTCTTTCTTTACATGCACCTTGGAGCTCAGTTTTCCTCACATTAAAGAGGTGCAATCACTGGTGACAAATGCAAAGCTCCCGTTCTCAAACTGTGCTGGTGACTTGGAGCAATTGTACACCAAGTACAAAGTGTACCCCTTGCAGAGAGTGTGAATAATACCATGCTGCTGCTTCAGTACAACTACTTCTCTGCATGGAAGAAAAATGGCACAAGAAACAGTAAAAAAAAAAAAAAGCATCCGTACCTCCTTTTCCTTCTGCCAATGTTCCCGGAGATTAATGAAATTCAAATATACTGGATGCATAAATGATTAAACAAAAAGGCAGATTAAGTTTCTTCTTGGTCGAAGTCATGTATAGCATCAGTTTGGCATCTTCCACGTCCTCTGTAAGTGGATTAGCACTTAACATCAACACCTCCAAGGTGATGCCCATTAATTGCCTTATTACCCTGACACTTGCAGCCCCGTGGATGGTCTCTTTCTCCCTGGTGCAGGAAGTTTCCTAATTCTAATGAACACATTGGGTATTTCTATTGCACCAACAATGGGTTATTTCAGTTTTTTCCTCCCTGCCAGTGAGCGCAGTGGCAGCAATCCCTCGATCCATTCATTGGCAGCCAACATCATCTCCTGCCAAAAGGCCACCTCCTCCTGTGTAGAGTCCATCCAGTCCACAGAGATGCCATAGCTCAAACCTGAAAAGAACAAGAAGACTTTGGGAGCTACGCAAAGAGTTCCCACTCCATGCAAAAATACTCATGGGATGTAACTGCTGCAGGCAATGTCTCAACATAAAAGCTGCTGAAATAAAAAACCCCCTCACCAAGCTGCACCCTGAGCACCTCCTGTTTTCTTGCAAATGTCCATTCTACACCAGAGCTCAGAATGAAGTCACTGCAAAAGCCATAAAATGCAAGAACCCTAAACATAACCTGCCAAGGAAAGCAATATTGGTCTCAAGCCCTTTCTGTGTCTTTTTGAATGGTAAAGAAGGTCTTAAAGGCTTGGTTTTCCCCTTAAAAGATTTTCTTGTAGACAAAGTGAAGTATTCATCAAAATTCTCTTGTTTCATTTCTATAGGAGTCAAACATACCATAGCAGAAAAGTCTGTACATCAATTCCAATTCAACCAAATTATTAGGTGCCAATTACTTGTCAATGAGAGAGAAGTCTAAATATAGATCACAGCTGATCTTGGGTTTGGTATTTTTATGTCTTATTCTTGTTGCCCCTTCCCCCTGGAGAGTTCACAACCCACCTGGTGACATTAGAGGTGGAAAACAGAGAACATACAGGCAAATCCAACAGCCACAGTGCACCCGCAAGGCAGATCTTCCAGCTACAATGAGCCTGGTCCCCCAAGGAACACTTATCCTTGACTGCAACACTGTGAAATCTCTCAGAGAGCTCTTCAAGGCTGGACAGTCACCAGGTGGTGCTGTCCTGTGTGACATTCCAGTCCATCCCTGAGTACTCTTCCCTGGGAGGAGCACCAATATAATATAATGTTGGTTTGTCATGCAGCCTGTTTTCCTGTAATAGCAGAAAAACTCTCTGAGGGACCCAAGGAGATTCTTGAGTTTTGCCAGACCTCAGATCTGATGTTGGCAGAAAATGTGGGAACAGAGGGTTGTCACCATGGTACCAGGGTATCCTCCATCCAAGACATAGTGCAGGTACCAGTTACTGAGACACCCCATCCCTGGTTTTTCTCCAACAGGAAAACACTCTGTAACTTCCCACTTTACCTTGTGGCTCAGCACGACAGTAACAGTATTGAGTTAATATAAAGGAAAATATTCACCTGTCCCAAGGCCCAGCCTGATTCCTCCAAGGAAATGGTTGGTAAGCTTTTCATGATCCCACACAGTGAGTTCAACACAGGCATCCTTCAGATCCTCTGTGTGAAAGCCGTCATACACAATGGTGTGATTGAAAACAGGGTTTGTGTCTCTCTTTATGACTCGAGTCTTTTGGTAGCTCTTCTTACTGGTGTCTGGAAGCACATAGCTTTGAGAGAAGAAAATACACAGCATGAAGCATTGAACATTGACCAAGACCTTTATCACAGCAAGGATTTTCCTAGTTTGGCCACAGGTGAATAACAAGGGCAATTCTACCCTACAGTTCTCCCAGTGCAACACAAAGGCTTTCCAGTATGGAGGCACAGCTTGGTGAGCCTGAGAACGGAGTAGGAAACCCAACCCTTTGGGGGGGCCCAGAGCAGGAGCAGCACCGTGCTCATGCACTCACCACTTCACAAAGGAGTCAACTCCGGACGGACGCAACTGCAGCAGGTCCTTGACGTCTTTGACCCAAATGTGAACTTCACCAGAGGGAGGATTCTTGGGCCCTGCCATGTATGAGAAGAGAAAAGCTGTCATGCCAGTCGGAGCCATAGCTCCCAGAATGACAGGGCTGCTCTCCAGGGACCCATGGGACCCACGTGGTTCCTGTGTGCTCACTGCCTCTCTCAGCCAGCTCTGTCACTCCTGCAGCTGCAGAGGCTCCTGACACAACCTGCCAGTGCTGTATCAGACAGGAAAAGAGAAGGAACTGCTGAGCCAAACCAACCTTGTGCCTGCCCCACAGTAACATGGGTTCTGTGCTGCTCCTACCATATCACAGCACCCTACATTGCCCACACGCTCATAACAGCTGATGAGCTGATGTGGAGGTTGTTGAGCCCTTCCTCTCTCCTCAACACTTTCCCAGTAAATCCAGATGTGGAAATCAGATGTAGGTTGCAGGCAGCATTGTCAAACACTGCCTTTGTGCTGATCTCTAAGATCTTGCTCTGATGAGATTTCTCTTTAAGCAGTCCCTAAGCAGATGAGGCATTGCAAGCTGTGTGTTTGCACTTGGGCAGTCACCCTTAATGCGTGAACCACACTTACCTAGGCTTCCAGGGGGGACATACTTAATGGACAAACTCATCACTCCTCGATGATCCACACCATTAACAGCAGAAAGGCTCTGAAACAGAAAGAATTGTGACTGACTAAATGGAGGATTGTGGAAACACAGCAAGGCAAACAGCTTTGACTTCAGTGGAGGAGCACAAATGGACAAGCTCTGATTATCCATGGCTGGAGCAGCCCATTCTTAGGGCAGGTCATTTCTCTGTGGGTTTGTTCTCAAACTCGGTCTCTCAGAAGCAAAAGCCTGAGGACTCAGAGTACAAGGCTGCCCTTCCAGATGTGTCCAGCTGGATATAATTAAGCATCTTGGTTCTGAAAGATAAATGTTCTCTATTTGCTTAAAAATTAAAAAATTTTTGCTTTAAAATTCACATATCAGACCTGTAAATCCAGAAGCATGCGGGAAGCTGTACAGGCTTTACAAACAGTGGCACTTGAATATTTACCTCTCAAGGCACGTCAGCTGCTTCACCTAGTGCTCTGCTGTTTTTAAGGGATGGTCTTCATATGAGTGGAGAGAATGGAAAAGTTATGTCAAAATTGCTGTGATTAGTGTCAGGTTGCATTTATGGAAGTGTCCCTACAGACTGGTCACCAAAACAGACCCGAGGAGGGCATTGTTCTGAGCACTGAGCTGCACTAAGGTGTCCAGGGCTTGTTCTCTAGTACAGTTCAGGTTGTTCTGCTCCACCATACCCAAAGACCTCAGAGGAGTCAGGAAGGACTTCTGCCACCCTCAAGGCTTCAGGGCTGGGCTAGAAAGTGGGACTGCAGCTGAGACACACTTACCCTGGGCTTCAGTGGGTACCAGTTGAGATTCCTGTTGCTCCAGTCCCAGCTGGCCAAGTCTATTTCAATCTCTCCCAAAAAACTGTTACGTCCCAATGGATCATTGTGCCAAACAGAGAGATTTAATTTTTGGATCAGCAGTACCATTTTCTCTATTTTATACTAGAGGAAGAAAGAGAAGTCAGGTTGTTCAAATTTTTCTTCTGTTTCTTTCACAAACAGAAATAAACTACTCAAAAACTTGAATAAGCTCTGAGACATTCAAACCTACCCCACACATACACTACCGATGGACTGGCTTCTGTCTGAACATCTCTTTTTTTGTCCTGTAGCAGTACTACTACCCTGACAAAGCTTTTCTGCTGAGCACGGGGAAACCTGGCATTCCATTCATCACAGGGCAAAACCAATATTCTTTCAAGAATTATTAACACAGGCCTGGGCATTGTTAAATAATCCTCTATGCTTTGATGAGCATGATCACATAATGCAGACCTTTCTTACCAGTCCTGTGCCTTGTGACTGCATGCCAGGGAAGGGGAGGACAAACAGCCCTTGCTCTGACTGCAGGTCCCTATTGCATCCAAAGATCTGTGTGGTTTTGGCAGAGAAATCTAGGGTGCCACACAGATGGGTGCAGAGGAACCTTTAACATCCCAGGCCTCTCAAAGCCCAGGGAAGAGCAGTGCAGTGTTGGCAGGAAGCCGGCAAAGAATCTGGCCAAGAAGGCAGGATCTTTCCATGCCTGCCTGATAGAGGTGCCTACTACAACAGAGGTTTTCAGAGTGTGTATTTGTTCTTACCCGTAACACCTCATTGTAAATGGGGTTCACTGTCCTCTTCTTCACTGACGTTTTCCTCTTACCCATCCTAGCTTTGTCTGGGAGCAGGTAAGTTTTAACATACCTAGAAAACAAGCCCCAGTTGGATATTGCCCCACATTGCCAAGCTCTCTAATAAGCTGGCAGGAAGGAAGAAGGAAGGAAGAAACCATCACATCTAAAGCAAATAAAAATCCTCCAGAACATAGAATTCAGCAACGTAGAAGTCACAAGACACTAAAACATCACTCACGGGTCAGATCTGCCTTTCTTCTCATCCACTACAGCCAAGTCCTTGCACTGGGACACGTGGACCTGGAACTCCCGGTTCTTCTCGTCGTAGTCTAGAGCAAATTCCACGGTTCCTTGGGCATCCACACTCCCAAAATCGCCACTGTAGACACTGAGCACGCTGCCACTCACCTACCAGGAGGAAGAGCAAGGTCAGTGCCACTGAAACGGGCACAGTCTGACTCGGTTCTGGACAAAGACAATAGAATGAGAAATGCATTCCCAGAGAAAAAATCGTGCCTTCCTGTCCTCGTGCAGTGTGGTGTTCTGGACACAGAGATGGTTCACAGCTGTGGCTGTTCTCCAGCAAGCCAGGCCTGGGCAATCCAAATAAGGGTCTCACAAGGATGTGCTATCCTAGACCAGGACTTAGAAGCACTGAATGCTTAAGAAATACAGAAGTTTTTTAACTCCTAAATCCCAAAACTTTGGGAAATGGACTCAGATATTCCTGGGGGGACCACACATGTATCTTCCCTATGCTTACAGAACAAGTAACTGATATCCTGACCCAATCTCATCACTAAGAAAGAAAGATATTGAGAGAACTTGAACTATATTACGAGAACTTGTTATTTCAGGTAGATATAGTCACACAATTGTCAATCCATTTATAAAACAGGCTAATAAGAATCCTATCAGACTACAAATGTAGGAAGAACAACTCCTATCTTGTTGCTTACTCACAATGTGCATGGAGCAGCACAAAACAGATACAACCCTGTTCTGAAGAGCCACTGCCCCACCAGGGACAGCCTGTGCCTGCACCAAAGGCACAGGAACATGAGGTTTCTCCACATACAAATTTGCTTTCCCAGAACAAATTGCATTTTGTCCAGACTTGGGCTTCTTTTTTCAAGTCTTTTGTCTTTCACTGGTAGAAAGTCATAAGGCACAAGCAAAGCTCAGCTACAGAAAGATGAGATAATTTTCTCTTGCACCAATCACTCATGATTCCTGACAGGATATCATAAAAGCTGACACTGTTTACAAAGCAAATCATTAACCCTCTTGGCACTTTTACCACCATGACTGTGGTACTGTCATGAACGTTTATCAAAAAACCTCCCTAGTAATTAACCCAATTCTTCTCTGTTCCCTACTTACTTTGGTTCTGAATTTTATTATAACCTCCAAAAACCTGCTAAACATCTCCTGTCAGTCCTTGGAGCTGCATTTACCATCCCATCAGGATACTCACCCCAGCAGAGAATCCTGAACAAGATTTTCAAGAACACTTGCATTACCTGGACTCATTTTCAGCTCCCGGATGCTCCAGATTAGGAGAAGAACTCATGTGCCTCAAAGTTTTTAACATATTTATCTACATTCATGACCTCTCCCTGCCAGCTTTGCTTCACATATATTCTGTAAATCTCAAATATACTTCTTGAAAATCCATATGAAAATCCATAACAGTAACACAGCAAATTCAAGTTGAAATCCGTAACAGTAACACAGAAAATTCAAGCACTTTTAAGTAGCTTCCTCCCCAAATACTGTCTCTAAGGAATATTTAAAAAACACTCAACTAAACACACTCAGTTTTTTTCAGCTTTCTTTAGAATCTGAAGCTCCAAAACATGGTTTTGTTGTCTAACTCTGAGTTCCCTCTTATCCGCTGATAAAAGATGATCTTGCAGAGGGCACTCATCTGAAGTCCTGAACCACAAACATGTCCCTTAATAGCTGTGTGCCTCATTTTCCCACCTAGAACCCCCCTCCCCCACCTTCTGCACTGCCAGGATCCAGAGCATCCACACCTGGGAGTGGGGGCTGTCGCTTACAGGGAATTGGACCAAGGACGACTCAGTGGGTCTCCGTTTTGAGGTGGTACCTGGATTCACTCCTTTAACACGAGCAAGTAATTAATCACCCCCGTTCCTTTAATAATGTACCCTGCAGAAACCAACAGGATACTCTGGAGGCCACACCATCAGCACCAGCCCAAATGCAGTGTCACCACAGCCGACTGAGGAGCCCTGTCCAGGAGCCGCCGGCGCTCGGTACCTACCGAGGAGACAGAAGCCATGTCGGACGAGTGGCTGCCAGTGCTGGGTGTCTTTTTGTGCCTGTTAAACTGGAAGCTGATTTCCGAAGCCGTGTCTGATTCAGTCTGCTCAGAAAATAAGAAGCATCTTTAAGCTCTGCCGAATGAGCACTTTGCAACACCGGAGAGAAAAAGGAATCGCTCAGCGGAGTCCCATTAAGCAGAGATCAGGTTAGGAGAGCGGAGGAGAGTGCAGGGAGCCTCCCCAGGGCATCCCCTGCAACCAGCACTGAACGTCATCATTAACTGCCTCCAAACAGAGCTGCATGCCCCGCCTGGGCTCTGGGAAAGGGCACAGAACAGCGTGGTTTGACACACAGGGAAACCTCCTCCAGGCTGGTACGGCTGCTCTGGGTTTCTGGGGGCTTTTTTCTTAAGGCATTTCTCATTCATTCATGACATAACCAAGACATGCTCTAAAGCAAGTACTGCTGGTCTCCAGGAGAAACATTCCCATGACACCAACTGCCATTCAGGGGATGCTGTGAACACTATTTCAGCCATTTCTGCCATCAACCCACCTCAGACAACAGGAGAGGAGAGGATCTGCTCAGTTCTTTGACTCTTTCAGGTTCAAGAAATTGATGTGGTATCAAATGAGGTTTATTGTATGCTGCAGGTACAAAACAAAGGCACCAAGATTGCTTGTCAGTATCAGGAAATTAGAAGTCACACTTTTGTTAAAGGGCACAAGGAAGGATGTGCCATGTGGAAGGCACTGGAGTACTACCTGCTTGCCCTGTCTGTGTCACCTGTCATTGAAACTGATCCTCCCCAAGACAAAAACTGCTAATTAACATCCTAGAGCTATTTTCAGTATGTTTTCATTCACTGTGTGGGAGTGTGGAACTCCCTCTAGTGGCTCATCTAATTCCCTTATCAGTGTAAAGTCGTGGATGTTGCCTGCTGAACTTAAACTAAAACCACACAAATCTGCCTCCTTGTCAAAGAAACCAGTCATGCTCACATTTTTATCTCATAGCGCACTGCCCTGTAGAAAAGAGCACTAAAATATTTATGTCCACAATTTCACCATTGCATACACCTCTCCAATACTCTGCTAGACAGAGAGGTGGACAATAGCCAGAATATCTAAAAGAAAAAAGTTAGAAAGTTTCCTATCAATAGAAAGATGGTTACTGGACTACTTAAATGTCTAACTAAAACTTTTGTTTGTGTCTTTATCTTCCTCCAATAACTCTCTTGAAGATGACTTTCTCCACTCCAGAAGCATTTGTTTTGAAAAGATATATGTATATGAACATGCATGTTCATATATACACTTGTTTAGCATTTTAGGCATGATGATACATTCTTTGTGCTCAAAATGTCCAAGAGATTCTTGATTTACCATTCATTTGGTATTTACCATTTTTATTTACAACCTAGAATTAATAATGGTATCTAGCCCTCTCCACAGACTATTTACTATATTGCAAGTATACAGGAGGGTTTCCAAGGCTGAGGTTTGGGGCTGCTCTAGATAAGGGGAAGCTGAAATCTTGGTTGTCTTGGTGGAGACCACATCCCTGAACAGCAATGTGGGGGCTGGAGCTTCGAGCCAACATGCCCTGAGGCGTGTCAGGCACCACGTGGTGGGGCAGTGCTTGGCACGAGGTGCCAGCCGGGGTGGGCACAGCCACAGGGCTATGCAGTGTGACCTGCCAGCGAGCTGCCTCCCTCCCAGAACCAGAGCTGGACTTCATGTGGCTCAATCAAAGCCTCTAAGTGGCTTTACCTTTACCTTTCCTTGGGCATTGCCTTCCCATGCTTCTCATTTCAGTCCTGGCAGCCTCGGCCTCACCACTTCCCTTTGAGGCAAGCTCTTAGCTGTCTTTTTGGGCTTGCCAGGTTTCACCCTCTGGGGATTGTCATTGGTTTTCCTGGGCACAGAGGTTGCTGCTGCCTTCCCTCAGGCACCTTCCATGGTTGCAGCTTTCTTGGGCTTCTTCAGGTAGGATGCTGCTTCCTTGAGTGCCTTCTCATCAGCTTCTCTGTGCTTCTCAGGGAGAGACTGTCACCATAAAACACGGCCCAGCTGGCAGCTGGGGACATCAGTCCAGCCACGGGCTCTGCTCTGGGTGAGGGGAGAGGCCTCATGAGCAGGAGTCTGTGGCACGACTCACACGCTGACACCAGGTCTGGCACCTTGGATCAATCCACAGGCTGCCAGCAGATCCCACAGCCCTCGTCAGGAACAGGAGAGATGAGCATGAGCTTCTTGCCAACCCTTTGAAGCCCTTGTGGTTTTTGCTGAAGTAACAAACCATCAATCTAGCTGTAATTTCTTGGCTCTGAATTTAATTTTAGGCAGTATAAACTCTCTAATTTGATGATGAAACAATATGTCATTTTCCTAGTCTGGTACATGCACAGAAGCATGGTGATGAAAAACTGGCATAATATATTACCTTCAGCAAATGTAAACCAAAAAGAAGAAAGAAAGATGTTACTCACTCTCTGTGGTTGTGTAAATGTTCACCATGCTCTTTGCAAGATTAATGCTATTTGCTCGGGCCAGTGCCTGAGCAGCAGGAGAATGATCCCCATCTTCCTCTGGAATACACAGAAAGCCAAATCAACATGGTAAATAAACAAACACAAATGGGCAGTGCATGAACAAGCCCGTGTGCATGTGTGCCTCCCCTGGTCACTCTGCCTAGAGCACACTGCAGTTACATTGCACAGGGCTGCTTCCCCATCATCTGGGTGCTCTGAAGTCTCCCCTGAGAAAACCTCTTCACACTGTGTCAGGAAATGTAAATACTGGATTAACCCAGTCCCCAAGACAGACCAGCTCTCGTGAAGAGCTTCCACTGAAACACAGCCATTTGCTAATATCATCCTGAAATGAATAAATTAATAAAGGAAAAAGCCCTGAGAAATACTAGAATGATCTAGTGCATAAATGGTTGGATTTAATGATCTTAGATGTCTTTCACAACCCAGAATATTCCATAAAGAAAATATCTGCAATGTCTTGAAGTGCAACTCAGGATTTTCATAGGAATGTTACATGAGGTAGGAAATAAGCCAAGAAATGACACAATTAAAAAATAAAAATCAGTTGAGTCTGTGGAAAATCCTCTCAAACAGGTATTACCCAGGTACATGAGGGCAGAAAATTTGGAAAAAGAAGGTAAGATGCTCTCTCTTTGTAGGTCTTTGATTGGAACAGAGCAGAGCTGTGGGAAGGCAAATCCCAAATGTAAAGTGAGTTGCAAATAACAATAATGTTTTCTCATAGTAATAGTCACTACAAGAGCCCATCAAACTCAGAGGAAGAGGCTGCTAAAATGGTGATGCTATTGACACCATCATGGTTGACAACATGGTATCAGAACCCAGAAAGATCAGACTCCTTGTTCAGTCCACTCTGCTTAAAGTTTAATATCAAAATTCACTTGTGCATTCCAAAAAGACACAAAATGTCATTTAGGCACTGACAGTCAGTGGCTATATCAAGAGCCAGTGTATTTATTAAACACTTTACTTCACATTTTATTTTTTCTATTTGTGTTACACTTATCTCTACTACCACAAAGAATTCCTCAGTCCCACATTAGAAGAAAATACAATCTTGCCAGTGAGTGAAATAAAGTGAGTTGCTGTGATGTGTTGTAGGTAGTGCAGGGCTGTCCCAAGGTGAGGTGCTTGCAGGTAAGGCACAGGGGCTGGGAGGGGGAGGAAAGCAAGGGAACATGGCACTGTCCCCTTCTACACTCGCACTAGGCTACACAAGAATTGCTTCCAGAGTTGTTTGTGGAACACATTCTACACAAGCTAACTCTGTACAAATTGCAATATAGGATAAATGGACAGATGAAGAAAATGTGCAAAATGCAGAAGGGTTAGGGAACAAAACAGGCTTAGAGATGGCTCTCTATTTGGATTTCACAAGGTGCAGTCACAGCCCTCAGTACCTGAGTAAACAGCTGAGTCTGTTCCCTGAACAGCTTCTCTCTCTCCAGATGGTTCACCAGGTGTTGGCTGGTCTGAAGACTTGCACATTTTTTCCTCAGGTAGCTCTCCATTTATTTCCATGTTGTCTTGAGTGCCCAAATCAGGTCTTTCCTCTTTGTCATCATCACTTTCACCATCTGCAAGCACAGGCTCGATCAGTATCTGCACCCTGCTCGCCAGGGACCTCGCTGTGGGCTCGCGCTCCTCTGCCACGACCAGCTCCTCCGCAGGCGTCCCTGGCTCCAGCGCGCTGCCAGACACATCCTTGGTTGGCGACTCGAGTTGGATGGAAGGCGCTCGTACAGGCAATCTGGATTTCTTGGAGCAGTGCTGCACCACCTTCTCTTCCTCCGCCACCAGCAGCTTCTCACTGCTTTCACTCAGGGAGTCATTTCTTGTAACCAGGCCACCTTTGCTCTTGGCAAACGTGGATCTGGGAGTGACAGAAACCGAGCCCTTCCTTGCAGGAGTGGCAGAGCTTGGCTCCTCCTCGCTAGAAGACAACATTATTGTCCTTTTGTAGGGGGTCCTTGTTTTGGTGAAGGCTCCAGATTTTTCTTCAGCGTCTTGGCCTTGCCCAGACTGCAGGGAGAGCGAGCGGCACAGCTTGAGCTGCCGGCTGTCTGCCTCCGCCCAGCCCGGCTCTGCCGCCGTGCCCCCCGCTGCCACCGAGTCTGCTCCCTTCTCCCAAAACTTCTTCAAGTTCCTGAAGTGCTCGCGGTCGAGGCCGATATCCTCCTCTTTGCTACTCATCGACGAGATTGTGTAGTTCACGCCTTGCTTACCAGCCCGGCTTTCCCCTTCTGTGGGCAGTGGTCTGGAGCTTGGCAGCGGCTCTTTCTTTGCAAGGCTGTTTTCTGCTGGCCCCATGTGATTCACAAACTGCTCAGATTTGGGGAAGGTTCTGCTTGGTTTCTTCTTGACTGGTATTTTGCTGGGAGCATAAGTTTCTTCAGGTGGAGTTTTTGGCCCCTCTGTGGTGCTGGTGGCCCCATCAACAGCTTCTCCTCCAGCTGCAGTGCTGGGCTGAGGCACAGCATCCTCTGAAAGCTTGGTGGGCAATGGAGATCCTCCATGACCTACAACAACAACAAATGCTCAGAGCCTGTCCCACTGCATCACATCCAATCTCCCCAGAAGGTCTGGGCTGCAATTTCTCAATGAGAAGATGGGGAATTTTCAGAAATCATCAATATATGCTTAGTTCTTTTCCACATCAGACTCTAAAAAGCTCCCTTTCATCTGAAGAAAGCCCTGAAAACTCCAGTCCTTCTCCCTGCAACAGGGCACAGAAAAAATCCACTGAGCTCTAAACTGTTGCTGCGAGTTGTGGATTTGTTTGCAGGTTCCCTTTCAATTTGACAGCTTCCCTACTGGCTATCTTCTATGTTGCAAAACTACACTATACAGCAAATGTCAGAAGGAGAGGGTAAGCCCTCTTCTGGATTAAAGAGCTGAGAGCCAAGCACTCAGTTCAGTATGTACTGAGAACCTGGAGAAGTTTCAGTCATCAGATTGCTTTCTGCCTTGGTCCCTGCTGCCCTTCCTGTAATTCACAAAGTGTTGGCAGCCCATTCTTATATGCCAAGGTACTCTTTGTTATTTATTTGTACACACACTGAAAAGCATCTTATCTCTTACTGTTTGATGTTGAGTAACAAAAAAAAAATACCTCACAGAACAAAATACTTACCTTTTCTAGACAAATGAAAGCTGTTTGTTGCAGTGACAAATGGACTTGTTCCAGTGTCACTCTCTGAGGAAGAGGCATCAAGTATGCTGGATCTCTGAACAGAAAACAAATCTTATCAGTATAAAAATACTGCCAAGACTGGAAAAAATGTATTTTATTTGAGCCGGGACACCTGTGGACCCCCTGTCAGTAGGTATAGATTGTGTGAAGCTCCAAGGAGTAACAAAACAAAGTGCAGAGGCTGTGCCTGTACTACCTTGTATGATGCAGACAACTGGACAGGAAGTCTTGGCTTCAGTTTTGGCAAAATTTTCCGCTCTGTGGTTTCAAGAGTAGGTGTACCAGATCTGTGGGAGAGGAGAAATGCCTGAACAAGGAGGTCTGTGGTAAGGATGTGCCTGTTTGGGTGCTCAGGCAGTCTTCAATATCACCTCAGTTCTGCTCAGATGCAGAACTTGCTCAATAAAAACCATGTGTGTCAACTACCAGGTTTATTCAGACTTTCCCCTTCTGGGAAGTGCCAGAAGAGCCCAAGGGCCATGCAGAAGGGAGAGACATTTCTATGCTATGACCCAGGAAGGAACAGGCCACACCTTGCTTAAGACTGAATGAGAAAAACAAAGCTAGCTTTTCAGGATTTAACCAACCCTCCCCCAAAAAACCACTGGGTGTTGTGTCAGCAAAGCAGGAGCACCTAGGGCCTGTTGCCTCTGGATCCTTCATTAAACAGCACCCACTAATCAGCTGCAATATGTTTCCAAGTGTTGTCAAGGGCAATATTTAATATTTAACTGGAGCAACTGCCACCTGTGGAGAATGATTCCTCATTCTGCTGACAAAAAAAGGCAAATGAGATGGGAACAACAATACATGAATATGTGAATATTTTAATTGCTTCTTCACAGTCCACAGATATTGAGTGAGGTTACTGACTTGCTCATTGGAGTGCTTTTAATAGATGTTTCTGCTCAGTCAGCACAACGTGAAATCCTACCAAGCCTTGATGGAGAGTGCTGGGCACTGGACACAGAGGTTGGCACCAGCAGGAAATGAGCAGTTTCCTCAAACAATTCATTTTGTTAGTGTTGCTCCATAGCAAAAATTAAACAAATAAAACCATAATTACTTTGAAAAACTAACCAGCATATCCTGACATTAGAGACAGCTTCCATTTTACTGATCCCTTATCAAATCATGCAGGAAAAGACCTTTGTGGGATAAGCACATTAGCACTTGATTATTAGGGGTGGATTGATATTCTGACAATTCCTGGAAGAAGGACTTAAAAAATATCCTATAGAACATATTACTTATAAAGTCTTGGAAACTCAGTTAGAGGCCAGGGTTTAATGGGTAGCATTCAATTTTCATTAGAAGTAAGAGCAGCAGCCTGAGTGTTGCACACGCAGCAGTGTTACCTTTCCTCTCCTGCATCAGCAACATCCTCAGGAAAGGCAGGACTTGGGGCAGCTTTGCTTTCCAGACTCATCTGGATGTGCTTGTTGGCCTCATCTGTAACATAAAAGAGATAACTGAGAAATGACATTTCATTAAACTTGTAATGTTTGGTGTGTTTTGTTTGGGGTAAGAAAAAGCTTTGCCCCATGAAAAAGACTCCCACCAGCACAATCCGTGGGGGTTTAAGAGGAGAGGGTTTTCAGGGTTCTGCCTGCTCTCCCCGAGGACGGGGAGGTCCCAGGGCAGCAAAGGCACTTCCAGACCCCACAAGTTCAAGAGGACAAAGCTGCCCAATGCCTCACTTGTGCCAGGAGCTGTCGCATCACTGGAAACCTGCACAGGATGCTGCCATTGACTGTCAATAAAGTTAATCTGTTCCAGGATTTAAATTCAGCCATTTCCTGTTTTGACTCAAGTCATCCGATCTTGGCAAACAAAGGAGGAGGCCAATACACCTAATGAGGAGATCCCTATTATTTTTACTGGCACAAGGCCCAGCTGTATCTTCTAAGCTCCCAAAGACCTCAAATTAAAAACAATAGAGGACGGTAACTTTTACAGCAGACTGCAGCGTATAATGATGCATTAGATATTTTGTTAGCAAATGAGTTCTCTTGCTACTGCAAAACCAAAAGGATTGCACTCTCAAACAGTGAATAAAAAGTAAGCTTAGTCTGGTCAACAAGATCTGCACATATTTATTCATGCAGCTTCTATTTTAAAGAGAAAATCTACCTGTTACAAGAACTGCCAAACCATTTTAGGACATATTTCATCAAACAATACAATAGAAAAAAAAAGTTCTGAGGATTTGGAAGTAATATTAAATAGTATAGCCTTGCTTGTTATCTGGTTGGAAAACCACACTGGCCCAAGAGCAGGCCAGTCCTATGGTGAGAAGACTCAAGACTCATCATTGCCTGTGCAGTGCCATGCAGCATTAGCACAGTCAGCCTGCAAGTCACAGAAATACCCAAAGATTCAGTCCCCCTTGCCTGTGCTTTCTCATGGAGGAAAATGCTGCATTCCCAATCTTCCTGTCTGCCCAGCACCTGGCCCTGATGTGCAGGGACACAGCAGCTGCTGCTCAGAGCTGTCTGCATGAGGACTGCACGTTTGGCACACGCGGGAGGTGGCAGCTGGGGGGCCCCGTGGTTTCCACAGCAGCGGGAAGTCAGGGAGTTGCTCCTGCTGAAAAACAAGCCTGGCTGTGAAGGAACGAGCCAGTTTTAGAGAGCATGTTTTTGAGAGAGGGACTGTTTTGCCCATGCCAACACTGATGTGCACAAAGCATCACTGAACACTGCTTTAGGAGAGGAACACGAGGCAGGGCTGGTGGCACGTGCAGGCCCAGGAAGGCACACTGAGAGATTTATTGATACAGTGAGCCACGTCCTCCTCTTCTGCCTCAGACCTGGGGGAGGGAGGTGCCAGCATGTAGTTGTGCTGGAAGTAAAGGAACCAAACACAGAGCTCCCACACTTTCCCTCTGCCTGTCATGGCTGGAAAGACCTTGACAACCAAAAACTTCATTCATTTCTCATCCCACTTGCAAAGGCACTGTGTCATCCTTGCTCTTCACTGACACTTCCCCATCACACAGAGCTCTTCATTCCTGGCTTGGCAGAGGCAACAGGAAGCCTTCACTTCCACCCATCCAAATCCCTGCCCTGAAAAATGGCTCAGCCACTGACACAGCTACGCCTGGCTCCTGTCACCACAAATAGTTTAGTACATTATAATCCATCAAGACAAGCAACATGCCTTTGCTAACTTTAGGCTGGGACAATATAAGAAGCAAATTCCAACAGAAATTAGGAGCAGCCTGACCAGTTTAACTTGCCCATACATGTATTTTTACACATGTGTATGAAATTGACAGGCACTCCTGCTCTAACACTTTCACTCATTTCCTACCACTCTAAAACAAAGGTTCTTAGTGCCTGGGATATTCATAACTAACTGTGCATCAGGGCTCAATTGCCACAGCAGGTGGATAAAATGGTCTCTCTCATAGGTGATTTTTAGCCCTTAAGTATTGCACATAAGCACAAGGAGAAGTTATCATCCAATTCATCCATCTGTGCTGCTCTCTGCAGGCTGCAGTTTAAATATAGGGTATCTATCTTACAGATTTGTATTACTGCCCATGACTAGTGTTTTCTACTGCAATCAATACTAACTGTGAAAACCCTTAAAGGATTCCCACAACCCTCCCTTCTGAAGGCTAAAACCCTCCTCCAGAAAAGATTACTGGGAATTTTCTTTTGCAAGCACAGATTTCCACCCCTCCTCAGCCCACTTATCTCACAAAGGGAAGGCCCACAATTATCTCAGTGGGGCTTTTCCATGCAGGAATTTTCTTTTTTCACTCCTTAACGCAGACTTAAGTCTACAGACTTAAATCAGGAGTTATAAACACAGATTTCACTAAATGAACATGCATGCCTTCATCACCTTGAAAGCCAACAGAGGTGAGCGACTGATCTTTCCAGGGGAAGGAAAAAAGGTGTCAATATAGCAAGCAAAGGCCCTTATTGCATCTAAGGTGAATATATTAGCTGCAGAATCTTGATGCACAACTAGTGATGTAAAATGGCAGTGGAAAAAGTAAGAGGAAGGAATAAACTCCCATGTTATACCTGTGCTCTATCAAAATAAGTCTGAGAATACAAATAGAGGAAAAGAGAAGAAAAAAAGTTTAAAAAGGAACAAAGGCTAAATCTAGACATAACTATTATAGTAATTTAACAACGCTTCTTCCTCCTTGAAACAGCATTAGTCAAATAATGCACGTGCAATGACTGTCTTGCACAATACTGCTGCATTAGTAGGGAGATTATTTTATATGATGACCTGAAACATCATCTGATATGTGCACACCAGCCCTAAAAGTTAAATCTAAAACCAACAGTACTTCAAGTTTGTTTTCCTGAAGTGGGCAGAGAGCTAAGGGTGCAAGGCAAAGGGCAGACAATCCTATTCACTGCAGGCTGGTAGCCGGGCTGCAGGTGACAGAGCATTTGCCTGACCTGGGCCCTGGCAGAGAGGCTGCGAAGCTCTGCCCCTTCATGCCATGAGGGTGCAAGCACAAATGCACATCCTCAAAACGAAGAACATGCTCTGCAGAAAAGCCAGGCACCTCTGCCAAGATGGAAAAGGTTGTATATGTTTTAGCATTCTGGAAGTACGATAAAATAGTAAATTTAATGACATCATTATTCATAATACCAAGGATAAAAGCAACTTCATATGAAATACGATGGGCCAGCTCTGCATGAGAGGCTCCAATGAATCTATGCTAAGTTATGAGAGCTGTCAGGGGTGGGTAAAGAGCAAAAAGAAAACGAGGCTCTCAGCGAAGTCCCTAGTCAGCATTTAGCTTTCAGTAAGTAATGTGGAGCAAGGAGGGGTAAGCCAAATCCAGGCAGTTCCTGCTACAGACACATCCTGGCCAAGGAGGCTCACCAAACAAAGGAGTGATCTATAGTGCTGCTCCCCCTGGCAGGAACGGGAAGCTGGGCCCAGGAATGATGGCTGAACTAACTGCTGGAGATGACATTTGAGATCTGGACAGACGCCCCTCTGCCAGGAGCAGTAGCCTTTACTGCAAAAGAACAGAGCCCAACTATGGGCCCTTGTGTTAGAGACAGTGGCAGGCTTTGCTTAGAGCTGCCTGTCAGGGCCAAGGCTTCCCCAGGGCAGCAGCAGCAGCCAGTAACTCCCCAGCCATGGCTGAGGATCTGTGAGTGCCCACCCTGACAAATCATCCAGGAGGTTGTTTGACACTGGGCTGCCTGTCCTCATGTTGAGGACTGGATGTCAATCATCCCCAGTTCTGCTTTGCACAGATGTTCAGCACAAAGTTCCAGCTCCAGGCTAGTTACATTTGGACTCTAAGCATGGTCCTGCTTGTTTCACACAGAGCTGATGTCTTGCTCTGAGCTGACAAGTCTGCTTTGATCTGTTTTACACAGCACCATGAAAGTTTATCTTCATGTCAAACAACACGCAACACATCTGCTTCCAATTAGCACATGTGGCACACAGCCTGGGTACCATTCCAACTTGGCCACAAAGCCCTCTTTACTTTAAAAAATCACATTTTGCCTTGGAATTATTTCCATGTAAAAAGTGATGCATGGACCCTCTCAAGTAGGCAAGTACATGCCAGGAGGAGAGAGGCACCCTCTCCCTTTGCAGAAATGTGGCTGACCTCACCACTCCAGAGGCCTGTGGGAGCAGCTCTTGTCAGACCACTTCAGGAACTGGGGCAGGGGGATGTGTTTGACCCACACATGTCAACTTGATGCCAAAAACCGTCCTACATCATCCCCTTCTCTTTTTATTTCTGTGGTAAGAAATTATACCAATGACCTCTAGCAAACATAAATTTTGGGAAAAAGAAGCAAAAAAAAAGAAAAAAGAAGCTGAAGTGGGGAAAAGGCATTCACTGCACATGGCTTTTGCCTTGGTCCTCTGCCACACTACAATTTTTTCTTTGGGTCCTGATTTTGATAACAAGGGATGTTTTTCTGGTACTGAAAACATAGATGAGAATCCTCTTATCACAACACAGGGACTGGTTCTCAACAGACTCCCAGTACAGGGAGACTCCCATCCTGGACCAATTTTTTTCTGGTCCATCAATTTGTTTTCTTAAGATGTACGCTAACATACTCACTTTCTAGTTTTCCCTTTTTCCTTCTAATTGATGCCCGAAGTAGATCTGGCCCCTCCAAGTCTTCCTGAAATCGTTTTGCCTTCACTTCCAAAAACCATTCACCCGTCACAAACTTCTTCTTCTTTTCGTCCTTGATGGAGCCTTGTATCCGCCTGAAAGTCAGTGCAAGCATTAGACACCAAAAAGATCTTCAAAGTTTTGACTTCCCCTGAGCTACTTTTGTAATATGTCCATGGGTTCACCTGTCTGACACTACGAAGGATCCAGAGATTATTCTCTACAATCACAAGAGCCAAACTGGCATTAAAACAGCAGCTGATTTATTCTTTATCTGAAATGGGAACAGCACCTTGTAAACACAGGCTTTCACCTTTTCCAAATTTCACAAATCCAAATCATTCACCTGGCAAGGAGATTTGTCCACTTGCTTTTCTGTCCTGTGGGTTAAGGAAGGGGTGGGGATGTTCATCTGTCTTGCACTTCTCCATTTTATTTGTCTATTAATCTCTTTATGGGCAGCAAAACCTTTTGGATCAAACTTGCTGCAAGCCACAGAAACAAATATTTAGGGAAGCAACCTGTCCCTGGAGCATTCTCCCTGGACACTGCTCCTCTCCCTGCTCCCCCTGCCATACCTATTTTGGCACTCACATGGTTAGCTCTCCCTCCTAAGCATGGCTTCTCCTACCGTGCCTTGCCTGGGCACACCAGGGCTGGTTTTTGGCACCTCAACCTGTCAGTGCTCTGTTTCCAGCCTGTACTCTAACTCTCCTCACCACGACTTGCTGATTTAGCTGCCTTTCAGTGGCACAGCTCACCACAGCTCAGGGTCCCTGTGGGAGCCAGGGCTCACATCCCTCCCTGGGAGGCCAGAGGAAGCTCCCACCTCTGCCCAGTCCTCAGCAGGAAAAGTGGGCAAACCCGCAGATAACCCTAGAGCCTTGAAGGGTCACATTTGGCTGCCTGAAGGCCAGGAGGGAGCAGGGATAACTGGACTCAAGCCTCTGCAGGCCATGCTGGGGACTCAACAGAAGCTCCCGTCTAGACCAGGGCTGCACTTCCTCCATGAGGGTCTCAAGGTGCTAGGCCAGAGGAAATAGTTATTTTAATCTTGCTGACAACAGATCAAGGAAATGCCATTGACTTCATTTTGCCCAGCAGGCAGGTTGTGTTGAAACCAAACATGTCTTACTGCAGGTAGCCAAACTGACAGCAAGGGGCTCTGGGCAGGACCTAATTCACTTCACTCCCAAATCAAAGCCTCCTGTGCAACAGCTTTCAAAGAGAAGTGAAATAAAACCAAAATAATCCAAATGCTCTTTTCACCAAACCTCCACTTCAGAGGAAAAATTTAGTCAATTCCAGAAACAAACAAACAAAATCCAAAAGAAATAAAAAACAAACCTTTTTGAAATGGTTTCAGTTCAGAGGAGAGGTGAGAGCATGCAGACACGTACACCCCAAGTCCAGGCTTCTGGCTTCCGGTTGTTTCCCCAGCTCCCACCTCCAAGCAGAGGCCAGGGCACACAGGCTCCCAGGAGCCTGCAGGAAAGCTTCCTGCTCCCCCTTCAAGCCCTGAGCATCCTTTCTATATGGGGCTTACTCTTTCTTTGGCTCAACAGCAAATCGAAGACTTGCATCCTTAGCTGGGGTAAACTGGCACAGCACCACCCACAATCACTGAGTTACTAATTTCTTGCCATGGAGAATTCGCTGCGAGCTCCCTGAGCCTGGTGCATCCTGTCAGCCCAGATGGTCTAATGGCTGGCATTTAAAAAGTGACAGCAGCCACAAGCAATCCTGATCTACCAGACCTGAGCTCCAGGATGGCCAGTGGCAGAGAAATGAGAGAGAATCCCTGGCTCTGGAATGGCTCCCTGCAAACTTCTGGCAGATCACGTAGCCTCAAATCACCCCTCTCTGTATGACAGATGGTGCACACACACCCACCACAAAAAGCAATAGGGCAACATAAAACAGAGAAGGGGATGTAAAATCTCATTTTGTAAAATCTGATTTTAAAGCATACTATGGCCTTTCTGTGCTACCGAGTGAGTAAAACAAGGTAGCAGCTACTCCCCTGCTCAGACCTCTGCCACCAAGAAATCAGCGTCTTCCTCCACCAAACAGGAAAGGGGTGATTGCTCTTGGCATCTCTGAGGGCTGATGATTAACTCAAAAGGAAAAGTCCACTCCTGCAAGGAGAGGACGGCAGCAACAGAAGGACAGCTGAGAAAGACGAGGTACAATGCAAAGGTCTATCAGGATCTGAGCAAAAGGGACAGCACTGCTGCAATCTGCACCTCTCCTTGTTCACACATACACACGCACACACACATGCTCCTCTCTCAAAGAAGTGAAAACATCTTCCCCAAGGGAAGCTCACATCCTGCTATGACATGCTCTCTCACCTGATGCGATCCCCATCCTTCTTCTTCAGCTCTGCATCTCTCTGCAGAACCTTCATCAACTTTTCATACTCCTCCTCAGTCAGGAAGCTCAAGTCCAACATCTTCCCTACAATCTTCTTCAGTTCTGCAGATGGCTCAAGCGAAGACAGAGCAGGCACTAATCCAGCCCAGGCTGCCTCAGTGCCATGGGCAGCCCCTCGCAGCCACCCTGCTGCTGAGCAAGACGCGGCTGGAGAGAAAGGATTCACCACAGCATGGCTTGGGTGGAACTCACCCTAGCACCTGGACTTGCACTTCCAGGCTCTTGGCTGGCACGTCTCTCTGCACTGCATGCCTTCCCCTGCCAGGAAAATTCTCTCAGCGAAATTAGGCTCCTTTGCTTTTCTTCAGGCACAGTTGCAGCGATCCGGATGCCAGCGTCAATCACAGAGGGAAGCACGGGAAGGCGCGAGCTCCTGCCGCCCGCCGGAGCTGCCTCAACAGGCACAAAAGCTCCTCTCACCAATGGCTACCCCAGCACCTCTGGCATGCGCTCTCCTCAACAGGGAAGTCTGCTCTGTGGAGTTCAAGCATCCCTGCAAAGAAATAGCACCGAGATGCCTTTTATGATAAGCGTGACATATGGTAACCGAATGTGTACATTGGGGGTTTTTATTTGTTCTCCAGCACAAGTTCCAAAACAAGCTGCCCTACTTTCCTCCCCATCTTAGAGCTCCTCACGTGGTATTAACCTAACCAAGACAATGTTTTATTTTAGCCCTTTCCTACTAGCAGGTAAACAGTTGACTCAGCATGCTACAAACAAAATATGCATATAAAATACCAAATTGCTTGCTTGCTTTTTACCTCCATTCTTCTTATCCTCACTTCTTTGTGCTCTAAATGAGACCAAGGATATCAGACCAGCCAATCTTTGTAAAGCAATCCGAAGATGACAGAACAGCAACCTGCAAGAATTTCTGCTGCATGTTATGCTATGAAATACCAGGGACTGCTCATTTTCTAATATATGTGCCCTTTGCTTTATGCTGCACTGATATTTGCTATTCAAACATTACTGGTGCAGATCACTTTGTGTTTCAAAAGACAGCGAAAATGGCCAGAGGCTGCAGGGCGTGGAGGAAAGGTAAATTAAGCACTGCCTTGCCACTTTATTCCTTTTCCTGTCTCCTGGCCAACTTGAGGGCAGTAAGACCCACCTTTGAGGGAGGAAAAAGGTCTGCTCCTGTCCATGCAGGCAGTTTCTACCTCACTCAAGTTTTCCTTTGTTTCCAAACCTTTCAAGTTATTGTGGGTTTCATACTATTACTTTGCTATTTCTTTCAAAGACACAGCTTTGGGAGTCAAATCATTAAAAATTAATAAATCCCAGCTTTCATGGCAAACATGATCTGAAGGTCATCAGGCCCATTCCCTAACCTCAAAGCTTGTATCACCATTAGTCTCTAATCTGTGCCTTTGAGGATACCAACCTCAGCCCTTTCAGGCCACCTATTTCAGTGCTTTGCTGTCAGCAAGAAACTTCTTCCTATTGCCTATGGCAGATCTCCCTGACAGGTGCCAGCCCATCCTAGCTAACACAGGAATTATCCCTTCGCTGCCATCCTCATTGGGCTGGACACCTCAGCTTCCATGTGAACTAATCACAGCTCTTTCAGATTCCTCAAAGCCAGCGTTTTCATAATTTTTGCCACTTCTTTGGACTGTCTACATGGTGCATCTCTTCCATCAAGTGACCCATCCAAAGCTGAGAACCAGCGCTTCAGCTGAACTTCGCTCATTTGACATCATTTCACGGACTTACCTTATTTTACAGATGATAGATTCACAAATGTTTGTCTTTTTTGTAATGGTGTAACAACATGTTAAAAGAAAGAACAGGCATCTGACCATAATGTTTACAAATAAATACCACTGAACACTGCATGAAAAAGCTAATAAAGGGAATGTCATTGGCATAAAAACTCTTAATTTTTTGTAAAAAATGGTTGGAGGAAAGGAAACAACATTTCCTGTTTCTTTAAGGAAAGAATGGCTGTGCTTGTCACACTAGAATTATAGCCTTTAGCATGTGAGAAACTATCAATACCACTCTAAACAGTTTAAACAGAAACAATAATAAAAAGCACCGGTGAATCTTTGCTGTTTAAACCTACATTTCATCCACCTTGGCATGGCTTTTCCATGCTTAGTTCCATCTACTCTTCTCTGGCTTTCAGGCACAATTCTGCTTCTACAAAAACATTCACAGAATTTTCTGGGACAGATTTTATTTTTGAAAAGGCATGCAGGGACATATCACAGTATTTGCTTCTCAAGAACTTTTATTTATTTTTAACAAACCCCATGACATGTGGGCTGAAACTACTTCAGAAAATATTTTCAGTGAAGACTCATATTTATTCATCAGTATGGCAGTCAATTAAAAATACAGGCTACTTCTTGGGTAAAAGGCTACTTCTTTGTAAAGAGCCTTTTTTTTTTTTTCTTTCCCATGAAAATGTTTTACCTTACTGAAACAGCTACATTAGAAGGAAAAGGTTAACAGAAACCAAACAGAAACCAACTCCTTCTTTTGTTTTATATAGTTAAAAATCAAACCACTTGATGCACCCGCTGTGGGAAAGTGAGCTGGTCCAGAAGACCGCTCCACCGGAGGTGGAGGTTTTGCTGGAAGTGTCAGGAGCTGCAAAGCTGTTGACCCAGACCTGCAGGAATAAACAAGTCCAGGAATTTTTTCTTCATCTGCAGCATGGCCGCATGGCCACGGGGCTGTTCCTGCTCCACTGAGCTTGGGCAGCCTCTGATGGGCGCCCCATGTGCGTCTTGGGCACTGCAGAGGCTCCAAAGGAGACCCCCACCATGAACCACTCAGGAGCAGAACATTAAGGGAGAGTGTGTTAATTGTTTACTTGGGTCTACAAGCGCAATAGATTAAGGATAAGAATGACCTGACAGGTACAGGACGTTATCAGGGAGGCACAGTGCTCGGTGCCCAACCACTGCCCGCTCCCCCACTGCTTAATCCCTGAGGCAGGCTCACACTCCTGCAGCAGCACCACACAGCTTGGGTTTGCTCTGCTAGACTGCACATAATCCTCTCCCCTATCACAGCCTTGTTAAGACAGTTTGGACACCACAGGGGTGATGGAATACAAACACCTAAACCAGCAGATCCATAGGAAAGCCATGGGTCCCACACAGATAGAAAGGATTTCTGTGTGTCCTGCCCATCCCTGGCCTTGCCATCTCTGCAAACAGCCAGGAAGGGAAACACAAAAGCTTTGCAGCTTTGTAGGGCGATGACGGGAGTCATTGCACAGTGCTGGGGCAGATTTTACCCCAAATTGGGAGTTCTTCAGTGCAAGCACTTTATTTAGCTCACTGATGTAAGCTGGTTTTGGACAAACTGAGACAAACAAAGAAAGTTGTACTCTCCTTCCCTCTCACCAGTGGGAAATCCCTCCTAGGTCAGGATTACTCTCTGGTGACAGGAGCAAAATGGAGAATCATAAAAAAGTGAATTGTGTCCAGGTAGGCAACTTCTACTCAAGGCCTGTGGCCCACCGTGCAGAACAAACCTGGGCTGCCCTCAGGTTCTGCACCACCACGACACCCCAACGCAGGGGGTCCTGGCATTTCAAAGCAAAGCAGATGGGTAAAATGTATTGTCATGGCTACAGGAATGACCAGAAATCTGAACGGAGAAGCACGCTGGATGTCCAAAGGACCTTCGCTCCTCTAACAGCTTTTCTGGGAAAGAGAACATCCCAAAGATCAACTCACATGCCCAGCTGTGTTGACAAATGCTGGGTGCGGAGGGGGTGTGGAGACAAGCAGCAGCAGGAGCCATCATGTGGCATAACTGGCTACATCTTCTACTGTGATAGCTTTTGATTTCTTGTGGCCACCTCCCCAAGAAGAAGCCAATGCTTCAGTCTGTGTGTGACACTGCTGTGCAGCTCGTCAAACACAGAGCCCAGGCGTGGGTGGAGGAGTGAGGTGTGCCCTGGCACGTGTGCATTTCATCTCCCAACAGACTTTCAGTGTCCAGTGCAGCACAGGGAAGGCCATACACAGCTGGACTGAAGGTCCCTGTAATGCACCAGCTGGTGTTCAACAAGGGCTAACAGCACATAGCCAGAGCCATCCTGTGCTCCAGCTTCCTGCAAGGTACCAGGCAGGGATGCCTTGAAACGGGAGCACTGTCCCTGCATTTCAGAGTTTTTCCAATTACTTTCTGAACTCACATTAATTTTAAGCATTTGCAATATCCTCAAAGCCCCACAGTCCCACAGCTTCACTACCTTTTTAACACAGAAGTACTTGTCCTTGATTTGTTTTGACCTGCCACTTGCTTGTTTCATTTTATATCCTCAAGTATTTTATTAGAAAACCCAGTAAGGATCACTCTGCAATCATCTGCTCCATCTTGCACTTTCTGCAGACCTGTGTCACAGCCATGGCTTCTCTTTACAGACAAAGGAAAGTTTGTTGTTTGCTCATTCCAGGTGTTACTCAGGGAGCTTTGCTCATTCCTCACACCTTTCTCAGCCCGGGATCTAGTTTTCTGTAGAACTGCTTAGCAGTGTTCAGGTGCAAAAGGACTCTTTCCAACACCTGCAGCCCTCAGGATATTCACCTGTGGGACTGCTTTTGCAGTGCCAGGAGAGCTGGTATAAGCTATGCCCAGCTGCAGCTCTGCAGCCAGGAGGGACACAGGCAATGCCAGCCTTCACACAGGGCACAGCAAATGGCTCTGCCAAGCTCTCGGAGAGAGGAGGGCTCTGACCACCTGCAGAAAAGCTAAGAAGGTTACTAAGAAAAGTAGTGGAGAAGGCTGTTGCTCCAGAAGCTGTTTGGGTTGGAAGCTGTTATTTAAAGTAACTCTCTTTCAATAGTCTAATCAGGTAAAAATTAAAAGCTTGCTTGGCCTAGCAAGGTATGAAACATCCCCTTTCAGAAAGGCAGATGCTGAAGGGGCTGACACCTTCTTTGTGCTGCATTTTCATTTTATTTCTGGGATGTTTAACTGAGCTCCAGCTCAAAACAGAACTATGTTAATGCTCTGCATAACTAACTCAAGCATGAACTGCTCAGATACCCAGTACAGCTCAGTGCTCTTGCTGACATCTGCCTACAAACACAAATTATTTGCAGGCCATCTGCAGGGCACTCCAGTCTTGGTTCTGATTTCTCAGCATGCACCTTTCCTTCAAAATGCTGCACATCTTCCTCAGCACTGGGACGTGCACAGATTAATAATATACACCACGGGCCAAGCAGATTTCATTGACTAGACACTGAGTGGCATGTAAAGGGAGAGGAAGAATTTAGGAACTGTAACCTGACAAATTGGTAGTCAAGACCCCATTCTGTCACCTAGGTGAGCGTAGGACTATCTAGACCCACCTCACCCTTCAGACCTGCAGCTGCACATAGGTCCATGTAATAAAGATATGAAAACCTCCTAACACAAAACATAACAAAACCTGGAACACATAATACTGATCTCACAAGACTATTCATAGCCCAACAAAAATAGCAGCTAGCTGAAAAGGCTGCTGTCCATACCTCTTTATCACACATCATGTCACAATGTAAGGAAATAACCTCCTTTGGCTTTACAATGTGTGGACACTACCCAGTACCCTCATTAGACTAGACAGCCCTTGTAGGGCAGGTCAAAACCAAGAGCAGCATTGTATTAAGAATGATGGATGCAGCCCTGGCACTCACAGTCATACTGCAGTTCCCAGTATGTGCTGTAGTTAACAGCACCAGAAAGATTTAGTGCCGAAACTGCCACACCTGTAGAGTCCATGGACAGCCATGTGCCTCTCTCTGTCTCGTGCTGGAAAGTCCAGCCCCATTCTTCCTCCCATCTGATTTCTTCTGCAATCAGTGAAATATGCAGAGGCACTGCCATCATTATTTTATAGGCAAAACACTGACAGCTATTTTAATGCTCATTGCCATAATACTGTAATTTTTAATGCACGTCCTTTGCCAGCAGAGGACAAGAGAACAGCAAACTGTAGGATGGTCTTTCTCTTTGGGAGGGATGGGCAGAAAAATGGCATAAAACATCCTGTCTGTGGGGCTGGGCTGTCTCTCCCTGCCTGGAGTCCGGTGCTGCAGCTGCAGAGGGAGTGCTGTGATCCCAGTTTGTGCCCTGTATTTGCAGCCGGCACTGGCCACGGGCACCAAGACAAAGGGCAGCCCCAGCCTGGGAGGCTGTGAGTGATGGGGCAGCTGCAGCTGGAGGGGCCAGGTGTGAGTCCCACTTAGACCTGTGGCAGTTCAAGTGACCCAAGTGCTCCTTTTCACACACAGACAAGTCCTCAAGGTGCAAAAATACAAATGGGAAGGGTACGGCACAAGCTTACAAACGCTGCTCTTAAAGAATGGAATTGCTGGGAAGCAGGACAGTGCTCCTAAGGCAGCCAAGGGTTGTCCCAGTGAGAAGGCACATGGCTGAACAGCAGACACCCCTACCCCAGTCTATTCTGCCTGTGGCCACATTCACACCATTAACTCTCTCCTTCTCTGTGCTCACATCTCCCCTCTCACTGTAACAAAATGAACACATAAAATACCTGCCTTTTGTTTAGTTGTGAAGCTCCACATCATCATGAGAGCTCTTCCAAGGTGCATTATTTTCTCCTAATTTGCAATAAACCTCTTGCAGCTCTGAACTGTCTACTCCTCTGCTAAGAACAGATGTGAACTACAAGAACAGAGCACATATTTAATTTCTTTCTGAAAAGCTATTCCACTAAAAATGCTGTCACTGCACTGACTGCAATGATATTTTGTCTGACTTGTCACAGAGAAATGAGAGAAAGAGGCCTACGGTTCCTACCCAAAAACCTCCTAAGCAGCTAAGTCATATAGAAATGGCCTTCATATGAGAGACAGCTGATAAGATAAAGAATAACTTCAAACAAAGCAGGCAATTGTGGTCTCCCAGAGCAGTCCACATCTAAACACATCTGTTACCATCACACAGGAAATGTCAAGGCCAAATTCTGGCAATGCCAGATACAAATGCCAAAATTGCTCGAGCTCAACTGCTCACTGACTTTATACATATTTTTCTCTATTCAGTGTGGGCTGTTCTAGAGTGCCATTCCCACCTCAGACAGAATGATGAGCAGCTCGTGTTGCTGATAACCCCCACTCAGGGCAGCTTTGGCAGGCCCTGAGGGGCAGCTAGAAGAGAGCAGCTCAGTCCCTAGAGATGGCTCTCCACTCCAGTGTGCATCCCAGAACAAAGAACTACTGCTCAATTCATTCTGAGCACAGCCCCGGGTGGTTTCTCTCAGATCAAATCATTGTTTCACAGCACACTTTCCAATAACATCCAGCATGACGGAGAATCTCTGCTGTTTTATTAAAATCTCTTCCCTCCCTCTCCCCTTAGGCAGCTTTAGTGAAGAATGTCCACTGATCAAGAATGGCCCTGAGATGGCACAGAGGAATTGCAGGAATTTATCAGAACGAGCAGGTCTCTAGCCCAGCCCCTCAAGAGCAACCAGTAGAAGATATTTTAGAACAACAATACAATGCTAAGCAAAAAAAAAAAGAGCAAACTCCCCTATTCAGTGCATGTGTGGAATGCATAACTGAGGAAATGGGTAAATTCTGCCTATTTGCACCCAGCCCCAGAAATACCTTGGCTTCCAAAGAACATCCCAGACCCAGGACATTACAGAAGGTTCAGTTAAGGATGTGTAAGGGTATTTCCTCCACTCTACACTTCTACCCAATGCAATGCAACCACCGCATGAATAATTATCTCCACTGAACTCTACTCATCTCCTTCTAACAAGGAACTGCATGGGTGGAATTTGCATTACACACAATTTATTTCCTTTTAGCCATTTTTAATTAAATGAACCATCCTACGGTTACCACCTAGGGTAAACAAAAGACTGGGCTTCTCAGTCTTAATCATTATTTCCTAGAACCAACACTGCCAAAATAAAAACACTCATCAGAGGAGAAGTCTGACTCAGACTCCTTAAGGTCAACAAGTCCTTTTATTGGTAATAAACTGATAATGCAATGCTATAGTCTAAATATTTGAGAGTTCTGTTTATTTCACAGGTGGGAACTATTTGCAGAGCTTGTAGGATGTAGTTCATTGTAATTCTGCAAATTGCCAGTACACAAATAAACAAGCACAGACACCTGGGACACCAAGAAATCCCCTAATATCCCTGTGAACAGGGATGGCTGGATCTCCAGAGAGGATGCCAGTACTTCAGGGCCTTTGCTGTGTCACCCTGCTGGACCCGCTCTGCCTCCCTCCATTCCCGGCACAGGCTTTCCACTCCCAACAGCTTTGGTGGCGGCGAGAGCGAAACGCTCCCACACCTCCACTAAATCCACTTGGCTTTGGGGTGGGGGCAGGGGCTTGTGCTGAGGTTTGCATTAAATCTGTACTTACGTCCTCAAGAAAACTAGTTCTAAAAGATTCTGCATTCCCTATTTATTACTTTGTAACAACCCTTCACCCCCACAGCTTCACTGTGAGCCAGTTTAGGCTCTCATGGACATTGTGCTGCGCTTCTGCTACACTGACGCTTCCACCAGAGAAACATCCTGGTGTCCAGACCTCCCTCTCAGCCAAGGGAGAACAGACACATCACCTTTACAAACTCAGCTGTCCGGCTAGCAGGGTTTCTAGATGCCATGTGGTATGATGGGTACTCCTAAAAGCATCTTCTCAGCTGTTACACTTGAAAATGCAATGATAATTAAATATATTGTATCTAAAACTGAGCAGTTAACAGCTTAAAGCTAGAACACTGCAAGTATTTAGATTAATCTCCTCCCTATCCCCCTTTTACTCACTCATCCTCAGAACCCAGGTATTTTCAATATGAAAAATGGGAGATGGAAGGTAAGTTTTGTCTGAGTTCAAACAAAGAAACTGCAGAAATGGAACATGAAGAAAAAAGCAACTACCCATAAGAACTTCTGTCTTTCATTTTTGACCCAGAAAAATATTTGCTAACCTCAACTGTACTTTCTTCCAAACATAATTTCTCCATGTTTGCCTGCAGTGGTGACATGTCTTAAATTGCTTTCCTGACCCTGCTCGTTATGCCCCAATAATTGTGAGCTTGCAACACCTACCCTGGTCAGGAGCCCTCTAGATCAGAAGCCATTTTATTTAAAAAAACACAGTGCTAAAACCACCTCGTTTTGTTACATGGTGGAGAAGTTAAAAACATGCAGGGCCCAGTTCTGTTGTACTCCTATGCCTGCTGAGCTCAGCGGCATGAGGCGTGGTGATAAATCCCAAGGGAAAACAGTGCTGTTTGTTCAGGAAACTTTGCATACTGAGGGATCCTTCCTTCTGGTCACTGATTATCTTTAAGCCTCAGCCATGCCTGGATGATTCTGAAATACCTTCATTCCAGTTTTGAGCTAACTGTAAAACAGCAGGGTGCATCTCATTGTTTGAGATATCTGGCAGGTATAATTCCCTCCAACATCCAGGAAAAGGAGTTTTAGGAACACTCCTAGGAAATAGTCACCTAATCTGTAGTTTCTAGTTATTGACGCCAAAACAAAGAGGGTCTGCATCCAGAGGCTGGGGTCACCCTCCACATGATGGAAGGGGAGAAAAATGATGCCCAAGTCCATCCATGTCTGATCTGGGATCCATGCCTTTTTCTCTTCTGATTCCCAAGCACGTGCTGAGGCATAGACTGGTCTATGTACTGGGCCTAGTTCTAGTACAGAAATGCACTACACTAAAATTTTAACTAAAGCTGTTTTACTTTGTCACCTTGACACACAGTGAAAGAAAGCTCCAGAGAGAGCAAGTCCATTGCTGAATCTGCTTCACATCACCTGCTTTCACAGAACTTGTTCCATGAGAAAACAAATTCATACATGGAAATATTTTTTTTTTAAACTGGCCACTTTCCTTCCAGAAATAAGGCAACTTTCCAATGCAAACACAGTCATTAATTTGCCTACTGCAGCCATGTATATGCTGTAGGAGCAGGATGACCCGAGTGGGACAGGAGGTCCTGGCAGCACTCATAGCTTACAAGAAGGAAGAAGGAACCTGCTTCCACTGTCCCCTGCAATGCATAGAGGAAGGTGAAAGATTTAAGTCTGTCCAGTGAAGGGTGACATCCAACACCCACAGCCATGAGAAGGCTAATACTGCCAGAGATGGGTAGTCTCAATTCACATGGAGGTTAAAAGTAAATCAGATGCTACACTAATTTCAACACAAAACCACAGTTCTCATACTAGGTTCTCTCCACTGGAGAATGTTGCAGTAGGTTAATTAGCTACAAGCACAGCTATAAACAGATCTGCTTAAACTAGCACAAATCTGCATGTGGACATGGCCTGTCATTTAGTTTAGCTTAACATAAAAGTTTAGACAAACTCAAGTGAGAAGTCCAAACACAGATTGCATTGATTTAATTAAATCACTAAAAATAAAATCAGAATCAGATGATCATCTGGTACCACTTCCTTGCACAGACAAGGTGTTTCTTCCATCTGTGCAGCTCCAAGAATACTTAGCAAATCTTGAAGGAAGGTGGAGAAAAGAGACTTTTTGGATAAAAACAACAAGGGCATCTGAACTGTTGAACAATGTAGTTTTATTTCTAGGTGCTTGAACTGAATAAGATTGAGAGCTTTTATATGAGCAGCGACGACTCTAATTCTGCCCAGACGCAACTGTATGACGATGCTGCTAACGTGTAAAATGCACATTATGCTGCAGAGGGTAAGATGCCTGCCTAGGGACACTCCACCTGGTGACTGCTCTGCGGTGTCAGCCCTGTGAGCTGCGGGTCTGCAAGAAGGGAACAGCTTGGGCTGAAGCTCCTGAAGCGATGGAGGTTCAGCCAGGCAGCCATCCAGAGCAGTTCCAAGCAGCATCCTCTCTGAGTGAGTTTCTAATCCCATCTGTTTTGGCATTCCAAGATGAACTGCACCATTAGGTTTAACTCACAAAAAAAAGTAACTTGGTTTTCAATCAAGTGTCACCAACAAACCCCTATTTTTCTCAGGCTCTGATGCCTGTTCACACCCCAGGACAGCCTTGTACTCCTTTCAACTTTGTTGCAAACATTTATTATTGCTTTGTTTTTCTCCCCCCCAACACACGCACTCCCCTGCTACATCTCTGAATGCAGATAACAATATTGATTTAAATGCAATCAAAGCGAGCCTGATGTACAATGAATACTTTGTCCCATGTTGTGCCATACTGTGGCAACGGTTGCTCCTTTCCCAGGGATGGAGGCCCATTAAAGGGATACAATTTATGAGCTCCGGAGGGAAAAAACAAGTTTGCACTTCAATTACAGAATTGTGCAGGAGAGCAGAAACTTGGGTCTACACGTGGAGTTTCTCAGATATTCTGCCAAAGATGGAACAGGGAGGGAGGTAAAAGAAATGCCCTTGGAACCAACTAACTCCTGCCTGCTGACACCCTCCCAGAAGTTTCACAGGGACAAGTCAGTAGATCTCCACTGTCTGACCATGCCCTGTGGTCTGCCCCAGGGGCAGAAATGCAGGAGCCTAGAATGGTCTATAGCATCACTGGAGAAAATAAGCACCACTGCAAACTATTTTAGATGAAAATGACTCACTGCCAAAGCAATCCGAGAAAGACATAAGAACCAAATAGGTCATAGGCCATCGGTTACCATGGCTTATACAACAGCATTGATCACACTGGAGAGATGCCTGCAAAGGGAGCAGAAATTAATAAATGCTGTTTTTATTGCCATGCCAAGCATTTACAACAATGAAGCATGAACACGGAAGTAAATAAAACCAGGATGGAGAGGGGAGACTATGAAAATACAGACAAAACAGCAGAAGTCACAGGAAAGTGACATGTCATGTCCCATGTTTTTACAAGTGATTTAGAATACAAAGTGGGGAAGCAATAACAAAAAGTATACTATAAATCATCAAAAGTACCTCTTATTTTCTAGGACTTTCCTTTTTTAAGTTTTTTATGTCAGATATTCTCTACAGAGAAAGTTGTGGATGCCCCATCCCAGGAAGTGTCCAAGGCCACATTGGGGCTTTGAGCAACCTGGTCTAGAGTAAGGTGTCCCTGCCCGTGGCAGGGGGGCTGGAATGAGATGATCTTCCAACTCAAAGTATTCTGATTCTATGATCTCTCTTCTGAAAACCAGCAGCTGCCTCACAAACTTAATTTTAATAGATGGGACAAAACCACTCTGTGACTAAGTGCAAAAGGCTTTGAAAATGCAATCCATCAATGCAAGCAAGGTAAGATACACTTTGATTTGAACAGCCCAAAGACCCGGCCAGACCCACGGGAATGATGAATCAAGGCAGGGCCCAGGCAGGCTGGTCTGCAGAACCAGCCCCGAGCTGTCACCTGCACGGCTGCGAAAGGCACGGCCACCTCTGTGCCCTCGGCCCCGCCGGACGCTGCGGTGTCGCTGTGCCAGGCGCTGTCCCGAGCGCTGCCGCGGAGCACAGGGACACCTGTAACCCGTGTCCCCACCGGCACTGCCGCCCCCGACACGGGCGCCGAGGCCGTCCCCGTGTCCTGCCCGCTGTCCTGCCCCGCAGCTGCTCCGGGCAGCCGCCCGACCCCACGCTCCCACCCGCTGCGGGGCCACGCGTGTCCAGCGCACGGTGCCCCCGAGGCCAGACCCTGCCTGAGGAGGATCCCGGACCCCTCCGGGCACCCGCGGGCACCCGCGGCACGGCTGGCCCGGGGCGGGGGGCAGGAGGGGAGCGGCACCTCCGCCCGCTCCAAGCGCAGGCAGCGGTGCGTCCCGTCCGGCGGCTGCACCCGGCACACGGACAGGGACACGGACACGGACAGGGACACGGACAGGGACACGGAGCGCTCGCACCGAGCCCGGCGCGGCGCTGCGCTCCCGCTCCCCGCCCGCACACCGGGGCCGTGCCCGGCACGGCGAAACTCCGCACACCTTACCTGCCCTCGGCGGCGCGGGTCAGGCTGTCCATCCCGGGTCAGGCTGTCCATCCCGGGTCAGGCTGTCCAGCCCGGGGCAGGGCTGTCCATGCCGGGGCGGG